>QTSX02000368.1:0-42234 GCA_014839935.2 Entomophthora muscae | reverse complement strand
AGTGTCAAGTGGATGAGTGTTGAGTGGCGCTCGTAGTATGTCACTTATTAATTTAGCCTTAATTCCAAGCCTTTGATTAGTTAAATCCAAAACCAATTGCATGGCAAGTAGATATGTCAAACAAAGAAGGAGTTGAGTTTCCATTTTTAATAAATTACATATGAAATCTCTTAATAAATTGGGCTTAATTTATGTGGCACCATTTAATCCACAAACCCAGGAATGACATAATGTAAAACAAGTGGGGTATTTGATTAATGTCTATGCCACTAAATCCAGTATAGTGATGCTTAGGAGCCTAATTGACAACCATGGACACTAATAATAAAAATATAATAGTAAATAACAAATTTTATATAAGCACATATATTTATTTTATTAATAAAATTAAGATTTGGCTTAAAAAGTGTTGAACTGGTCACTTTTTGTTTTAGAGTGTCAAACACAGGTTTTTCATTTCTATTAGTAAATTTACTTATAACTTGCCCCTTAAATTGGTATTTTAGCTACCCAAATATTTAAACAGAGTCAAATTCAAGTGAATTTAAGCTCGGTTTTTGGTTTTGAATCCCTGAATTACTAGTAAAAATTAGCTTAAAATCAGTTAAGCCAAAAATACATATATATTCACTTATGCAGCACTTGACACCCTGGTACTCAACAAAGTGTCAAGTACCAGGGAGTTGATCACCAGGGAGTCAAACTTACCACAGTTGCTGTTGAGATGAGCAAACTACTACATGACACCATATTTGTCAGACTCACAGAAACAGGTACATACAACTTCAAGGGAGAAACTAGATTTTAATCAATGCTCAGTTGAAGTCATCCACTCTGAACCCACTGTGGCCCCTCCCTTGACCACCACATTTCCACCAGCACTTGCAGCACTACTCAAGGAGTACAAGGACGTCTTTAGTGAAATATTAGACCAATTGCCTCCTCCCAGAGAAATACAGCATGCTGTATAATTGCAAGGGTTGCTGCCCAATGCATGTCCCCTCTATTGCTTGACGCCCAAGGAAGATAAGACTCTCTGTCAACGCCTTGTGGATGAGCTCAATAAGGGCTTTATCTTCCCCTCCCTCTTTCCATATGGGGCTGCAGTCTTCTTTGTAGATAAGAAGGACAGTCTTTTTTATTGGTAACCAACTACTGCGCTCTAAACAAGGTGGCAGTCAAAAAAATACCCCTTATCACTAATTGATGGCCTGTTTGACACACTTGCAGGTGTGAAGGTCTTCAGTAAGATTGATTTCACCACAGGGTACAACCAGATCCAAATTGCACCAGGGGATAAGGCAAAACTGCCTTCTGCACACACTATGGGTTGTTTGAGTGTTGTGTCATGAACTTTGGAATGACTAATGCTCCCTCCACCTTTGCCATGTTGATGAAAAAGCATTTGAAGATTTAATTGGAAAATGTGTTGTTGTGTACCTTAACAACTTTATTGTCTTCAGTCAAGATCAAACCACACATCTCCAACACTTTTGTGCTGTCCTCAACACCCTTTGTAGAAACCAGCTGAAGGCCAAGCCTTCCAAATGCAAATTCCTCAGGTCAGAGCTCTTGTTCCTTGGGCACACCATCTCTGTCTAAGGGATAAAGCCCAACTCTTCCAAAATTAAGAAAATCACAAGCATGCCACCCCCCATCAATTTGAGTCAGGTGTGTACATTCTTGGTATGGTTGCCTATGTATGAAAATTCATCCCCAACTTCAGAGAACTAATTGTACCCCTCACTGAGCTCTTAAACAAAAATAACACTTCCACTGGACACCTGCCAGAGATCAAGCCTTTGAGACGTTGAAACAGAGACTTAAAACTAAACCTGTATTGCAATTCCCCAATCAGAACTTCCAGTACAAACTTGAGACTGACGCCTCTGATAGAGCCATAGGAGGTGTGATAAGGGTGAAAACTGACAAAGAAGTCTTTCTCCCTGTGGCTTAAAATTCCAGGAAGCCCACCAACTTGGAGCAACACTACCCCATACATGACAAGTAGCTAGCAGTAATTGTGCACTGCGTCAAGAAATGGTGCTGTTACCTGGAAGGTGCCACCTTTTCACCCTGCGCCCTGACAGACCACAAGTTGCTTCAGTACTTTAATACACAGTCACACTTAATGCAACGCCAGGCAGGCTGGGTCAAGCGCTTGTCCCCTACCAGTTGCACATCAAATACAAGCCTGGAAAGAAACTTGTCACAGCCGGTGCCCTCTCCAGACTGTACTTAGCATTCATCACAGTAGATGACAGCTTGGAACCAGACTGATTGATGCTCTCCCTACGTCCTGAGGCTACTTGTTATGAAGGTCTTAATTCCGTGACTATTTCCAAGTTGAAAGACAATGAGAGTCAGTTCACCACTGACACTGGCTATGTCTGCCTCTGGGCAGAGACAAGTGAGAAGATGCCTTATATTCCCACCACATAGCAAGGGGATACCATACTACACTATCACTGCACATTGGATCACATCAGAGGACTTAACCTCTTTAAAATCATGAAGCGTAAGGTTTGGTGGCCCTGTATGCACCAAGACATCCTTGACCTCCTCAAAACATGTTTGTTGTGCAAAAAAAAAACACGTCTAAACCTGCACCCCCAAAGTCTGTCCTGCCCATCAAAGCCATGGAACCCTTTGAGCAGTAGACCCTCAACATTATCAGACCTCTCCCTGAAGACAGACTAGGCAAGAAGTACATTATTACGGCCCTTAACTACTTCACCTGTTGGCCAGTAGCATGAACAACCACCAACCATACTGTCACCACCATCACTTACTTCATTGGCAAAAAAAATTGTGGCCCACTTTGAGTGCCCAAATGTCTTATCACAGATGGTGAACCCAAGCTTATAGGGCACGTCATGAAGGCATACTGGCCCAAGAACGCCCTCCAACAAGTAGTCATGACTCCCTACTATCCCCAAGCCAATGGTTGCGTAGAGCGTTTAAATGGTTTTTTATTCCAACTGATTGCCAAGCTCTCACAGGTACATTCCAATACCGCGTGGACTAAAGACCTGCCCACCGCTCTACTCATCTTACAAGCAAGAATTAACAGAGGCACTGGGTTCAGCCCCAGCACCTTGGCCTTTGGAACCCCTGACAGCTTGAAGGAGGTGGAACAAGGGAAATTACAATCCACAGTTCCTGGGAAACCTCCCCTGTTGACTACTCTCTCCCTGAGTCAGTGGCGTGCCAGAGCCCAAGACATTAAACACAAGAAAATTGAGGGGGGGACAAACACTTCAAGGCAAGATACACCGCAGGTGATCCTGTCTATGCCCTCAACTCCAATTCCTCCAAATTAGAACCTAATCACTTGGGACCCTTCAAAATAGCTGCAGTCTATGATAACCACACCTATCAACTTGAAGATGCCCAAGGAAACACCAAAAAGCTCCACCATGATCACTGGCACCCCTGCCGCGCCATTCCCACACAAAGGTTGTTTGTGCAGACCTTCCCAGATCTTCTTCAGACTCTGATCCTGGTGTCTGACAACAAGCAGGGGGCAAAGGGGTGTTGTAACCAAGTTTTTCTCCTTTCCTGCTAACTTATCTTACAATACACAGGGAGCACTCAATGAGCTGCCCCTTGACATATCTAAGGGCATGAACTAATCTGATGGCAATATCAAATTGCAGGCACTTTCTCCTAATTAGGAGCATTACCAATTTGACTTGCTGATCCCTGCACAAGTTATTCCATGGCTTCAAACCTTACATGGAACTTCCCACTATGCCACCCCTTGTGGCCTTGTGGCTTTCCCCATATGGTATATTATTCACAATATTTTATAATAAAGTACATCTTATTCTATTCATTCTTGTCCTTTCTATTGGACTGTTGTCTTCCCTAATCAAATATGGAACTCTAATTGGTTCAGTTGCAACAATCCTACAGGAATTCCAACCACCATGGTATTCACCAAATAGCCCCACAATTTATAATAACCCAAGAAATGAGAAAAATGAGTCAAACCATAGTATAATGCAACATAAGTCAAGACATTCTAAGGCGCTCCAGGACAGATCACAGGGGGAGGCAAGGGAGGAGGTGAAGCTTCATCACAAGTAGACAAAATCTTATGCTTGATGTAAAGGTAGTCCCAAGTTGAAGTCTTGGTGGTGTCTTTGAACTGGATATTTGAGTCAAATTGGCAACATTCAGTAAAGGGAAACCAGAAGGAGAGGCAGAAGAAAAGCAGAAGGAATTTCTGCTTCCACTGCATCTGAATTTAATTTAAATTTAGAAACTACTAATTTGGCAAGGTAAAGAATATAGGAATCCAAATTTATTGATTCATGAAGTTGAAGTTATTAGAGTACTGGGTAAATTCCCAGTGCTTCTCACTAAATACTTGAAATTTTAGCTTGGGGATGTGGAATAATGTGTGGTGCAACTTGAGGTGAATAGGTTACCATTGATTTACTTCCTGCTTGGTCATTTTGGCTTGACTGCTCCCAGCAAGATTGCAGGATGCAGCTTGCAGCAGCCAAACCTGCTAGTTGAGTGATAAACAACAAGTTGTAAACTGTGAGCTGGTGGTTTGTCCAAGCTGATGATGTGATTGGGTTCTGTTTAGAATTGTGTTTTGAAGTTCTGCAAATGACATAATGATCTTTGGTCTTATAAACTGCTGTGGAGTTATTATTGGGTATTTCCTTGCCTAACTGTTTCTGATTGATTATGAGGCTGCTTGTGTAGCTAGAGCTTGAATCCATGAATTTACCAGATTTAGAAGCATTTTTGGATTCTGCTTTTGTTCTTGAATTCAAAGGTAAGCTTTTGTTCTTGGTCTTTACTAGTTCCTTATTTGTTTTGGAAAGTTTTGACCAGTCTAAAGGTTACAGGTTCAATTATTGAAGTGAAGCAATTTCATGAAAGGGACTAGAACTAAGTTCTTGAAGTGAAAAAGAATTGTTAAACATAATATTTTTCCTCAGGTGAATTTCCATAATTCTAGTGTCCATTTCAATAATTGACTATTTCATGGTAAAAATATTGTCTTGACCTCATAAATATGATCTAATAGCCAAGAGCTCTGTACTTTCTCATCATCATTAATTAATAGATTTATGCTGAAAGTATTTTTAATCCTTACAGAGGTGTCTTAATTCCAACTTTGTCTTTCTCCTAAATAAAGCTTGGTACTAAAAACTGGATAGGGTGTGGCTTAATCCTTGTACTGATTCAAGAGCTGAATCAAGATTTCCCCCATACAGGGATTCTCATTTGGTCATATTGTTGGATTTTGAAAGTTAAGTTGACTTCTGCATTTGGCTTTAGGTCACTGGGAAGCTGAATTGCAGGTTGAAAACCTGTTTATTCATAACCTTACCAGGGGTCAATCCTGTTGTTTTGACAGCAGTCCCTATTACCTTCAAGAAAATGTCAGAGTAGAAAAAAATGAATGGGTCCCTTGTAGACGCAATAAGTCAGATGTCTGCTAGAAACCCCCACTTCTGGACAGATATTTTACTAGCAAGCTTCATGATCTGACATACCTGTTTTAAACTTAATACAGGTAAAATTATGTATGAACTTGTATATGGATATAAATCAGTCATTTTCAGTACCACTCTGGGACCAGTCTACCCCTAACTAAGAAGGTGCCCAAAGACAATGATCCCAGTGTACAAAAACATATAAGAGCTGTAAACCAAGGAAAAGCAATGAGCTAAAAGAGGGATTATCTCACTCCAAGAACCAAAATTTTAAACAGAAGATAAAAAATGGGTGATTAAATACAATTAACACAAGTTAGAGCCATTGTTGTGACCTTCTCCAAAGGGCAGGCTTTTTAAACGTTAATGTTAAACAAAAGGTTTACCAGTTTGTCTATCATCTAAAGATAGATTTAAAATTGTTAATAATTTCATTTACCTTTGGTTTTTGTTTTCTTGGATCTTTTTTGCATACAATTCACAATTCCTTTAAACTCTACTCTAAAAACATTAGAGTAGAGTATCTTAACTCACCTGCTGACGTAAACCCAGCCACATAATTTACTCTGCAGTTGCAGATCTTTGGGTTTGGAATTACCAAGCCTTCTTTTCCCCTATCTTTCTCTTCAAACTTCCTCAATGTCTATCAGTCTGCTCCTGCTTCTTGGCTCTTGTCTCCCTACAGATCTTTGCTAACAGCAAAACTTCAAATTTTCTATAAATAAAGTTCTTTAGAATAGTAGGCTTTAATCCAAAGCTCTGAGTGATTTCTTCCTTTAAACTTATCTTTAATTTTTCAAACCTTTTCTCTTACAGTTTTAAATTTAAATATTTTTAGATTTAAGCCAGGATTAGTTCAAATTAGCATTTTTTAGTTTAATATGAAAGTTTTAGGTAATAAGCATTAGGCTTGTTGTATCCCATTTTTTTAACAAATCTTTTAATAGCTACATGTTCCAATTTGCAGATGTGAAATATACAAATGTTGATATCTTCTTAGCAACAAATAGATGTTTATTAAACACTTTTTTCTATCACTTATGTTTGAATTTTTTAAATTATATTACATCTTTTGTAACCCAATACAAGTTTTTATCCAAGTTTTACAAATTTATGCTAAAAGCTGTTCCTACCTTTTTGTATCTTCTGGTTTACAATCCAAATTTTCTACACACTTTAGTTTATAGCCTTGCACTACTATGGGCAAGACCTTACAGCCATGAATAAATGGACCTGACATTGTCATGGAAGTCTGACCTAGCAATATGAACCTCATAAAAGAATTAG
Source organism: Entomophthora muscae (assembly GCA_014839935.2). Taxonomy (NCBI): domain Eukaryota; kingdom Fungi; phylum Entomophthoromycota; class Entomophthoromycetes; order Entomophthorales; family Entomophthoraceae; genus Entomophthora; species Entomophthora muscae. The sequence continues at coordinate 35,485 of QTSX02000368.1, read as the reverse complement.
TGACTGAAAATCATTGAATCTTATGCACAACAAATAACTCCACCTGTATAAAGCAATACATGCCCAATAAAATCCAAAATTACCTTTCTCTGATAACCAACTAGACTAATACTAGGGAAAGCTCTCAGATAAGCTGATAAATGTTCCAAGAGCTCTGCTTTCTAGCACCTCATGGGTAGATTGCATAACATCTATCATTACTCCTTCTTTTAAATTCAATTTCTCAATAATCAACCTTATTACTGAATAATCAGTGGCACTATTATAAGGTTTTCATGTTGTAAAAAGATCAAAAAGATGAATCCTAAGTGGAATATTATCTGGAAAAGCCTCCCAACTACCGTGACATACATGGACACAGTGTGACTTACCATGATACTAGATAACACTCTTCTTCTGTATCAAATAAAGTTATATTATCTTCTTAATTTTAATATTTATCTTGTTTTTAAGCTTAATAAAATATACTCAATACACCTGGTACTTCAATTGATACTCAAGTAAAGGTTTCCAAGAGAAATCATCTGTTCAAAAGTGTATATGGTAAGCTCTACATCATATTAACAAACATCAATTATGTTCCTTATATCCTGTCAACACAAAGATTGACACCATCATTTGTTATCACAAAAACATAAGACACATATATAGAGAAAACTTGTATTAATCCCTCAAGACACAATATTGGTAACCAAATATTATATACAATATTAAATAAAAACTTTATAAATATAAAACCTATGAGATTATGCATATTTTAAAGCACTACCCAATTCCAAAATTCCAGGATTCATGACTCAGCCATTCAATGTGCAGGTATTGAAATTTTCATGATTGATATCCTGTGATAATAAGGGCTGGAGTCTGTTGCACTTTTTGCATGACAGCACAACAATTATTAGATATTATAGGGCACATGACATTTTCCAGAATATAGTCATATGTGAGGATATGAGTAGTATTTTAGAAGAGCCAGGATTGAGCAGGACTATGATTATTGCCCAGCAATGGCTTCTGATTGTGCAGAAGCACTTAAGGATTAGGATAAAGGTCAACCAGATTAAGGATAAAATAAAGATAGTTCAAAGACTCAAGATTGATTTTATTGTAAATGTTTAATTTTTCTTATACCTACTACAAGGGTAATCCTTGGGCTGGTAGCAATGTCTTCTAGGACATTCTAACACGCCCCAAATTTGGGTAATTATTAATCTGGGTTTGGCGCTTCTTGCACATCAACCAATAGAATATCTTCATCTTCACCCAGCACAGATGATTGTTGCTGGCGTGGAATAATTTAGTTACTTCAGGATCACTTCCTGCTTTCTTAGCATACTGCAGCTTAATGCTTATTAATGTGACAATTAAGGGAATTTGAGATTATGGGGAATTGAACCCTGCGCCTTGGCGCTTGATGTAAAGGTAAGGCGGTGCAGTGGCGCCTGTAATATTTGCCAGGCAGCGCCGCGGCGCTTGTAATAATTTTCAGTTGGCGCAGCGGCGCTTGACGTAAAAGTAGTTTGGCGCCTTGGCGCTTAATCCAATTGCTAGGCGGCGGCGCGGCGCTTTGTGTATTTATTAAGTGCTGCGGCAGCGCTTGTCATTGGCTAGTATTAGGCTTAGGTCAGCAGACTACTGCTAATCCAATTTGTATGTAGCTTATACTACCAATTTATGTTATTTGGTATCTGCAATTCATATCTGTAAGCTCTGTCATAATTAGTGTCATTGTATTTTGTACTACTAATTTATGGATTTGGTTGTAGCAATCCCAATCTGTGAGCTCCATCATAATTGGCATCATTGCTTGGTCAAAATTCCCAACAGAGTCCATCATTGCAGCAATCAATTATACAACAAGATAATCTGTTGTAAAAGCCACAAAAGAAAATAAAGCAACATTGTAAGACCATTCATTAGTAAAGATATAATTTCCAAATTTAGTAAACCTGAGATCCTCATCACAGATGGACAAAAATTGCTTATCTCAGAAAACACAATCATCTACCTCTTTGAGGATGACTTTTATTAAAAATACAACACAGTAGTTTTTAAAGCTATGGTGCTAACAAAAAACACTCATCTGTTTGCAAATTAAACTCTGATGAAAATAAAATCAACTCATCTGTAAATAAAATTAAACCCAATAAATTATATTGATTAATAGTATATTTGGCACCATTATGTTTTGTTAGTAAATGAGTTGACTTTGCTTTCAAATAAGTTGCTTTTGTTTTACATATGAGTTTTTTTCTTAGTGTCATAGCTTTGAAAGCTACTGTAGTCCCTATTAATCACAATCAAATGGCATAGTTGAAACGCTAAATGTGTTACAGTAGAAAACCAAATTGAAGGAACAGTATGTTCCTATAGAACCCAAAACCAACAAATAACTGCCACAAAGCCCTTGAGAAAAATAGGTGACTTAAACACCATCATTGATAAAAATGGGTCAAAGCTAGAGTTGCTCAAATAGCCCTAGAAAATCTGAACTTGCCTTATTTTTCCCCAAAAATTATGACAAGAAAATCACGTGTTATATGTTATTTGGGGATGGTAGTACTTGACCTGCTGGTTGCCAAAAAATTAAAATTATGACATCTGTTGGCAACTATGTCTCAACCAAGTCTAATGGTGAACCTCTTGGCTTAGTTGGGAACTCAATCCTAACCTCTCCCATGACAGACAGCCAAACCTCTCTACATCAGCCATAAAATATTGATAGTAGTCTTCCTTCCAAATCTAAATCTATAAGTAGTCAACTTTCTGTAAATACAACAAATAGAACTATTCTCAACCCTAATGTGGAGAATATCTCAATCCCCCTAGGTAATACTCCTGTTCCCAAAAGCTTGCTAAAGCTATAAATACCTAGCGCTCTTTTCAGTAATAAACTTATCATTTCTTGCTCTATACATATTTCAATTGAGTATTATCCTCATAAATTTTAAGGAACTTATTCTCAGTTTATAAGTTTTATACTGTTGCAAAATCCCAGTTAGTAGATTTTACTCCTAAGCCTCAGTCATTGTTTTAATAGTTATAAACAATAATAGCTGTTAATTCTTCAGAGTGCTAATATCTTATTTTCTTCAAAGAGCTGGCACACTTTTTTTGTAGTCACCTTCATCTGGTGGCTCCTCCTCAAGATTCTGACAACATCATTGAATTTAATTTCAACACTGCCCTCTTACTGCTGAAAATATTCTTGCCAGCCAAACAGATGCTGCATAATTTCTCCTATCCTCATCTAAATCACCTTAAGACTTCCCCCATCTCACTCTAGAAACTAGTTTCTAGATAGCTTATCATCACTGAGAAAATAAATCACTGAAGTTGACAGGGATCCAGCCTGTGGGGGGGCTCTTGAGAACTTACTGACAGACATCATGCAGGTCCTGAGGGAAGGGCCCATCACAAGATAGGAGCTAAGTTTACAATAAAACAATTTTCCCAGGAGAGCCCAGGGTTCTCTGGCAGGCACCATTGAATCAATAAGGCCGGTGAGGGTAATATACATCACCCCAAATATCTGAGTAGAGGTAGATTCATTGGTTGCAACATATTCCTGCGGGCAGTTGGGCTGCAGGGTAAGAGGCAGTGTCATTGGAACTAGGTAGGCAGGCAAGTAGTTGTATTTGTCATGGAATAGCAGGGGAGGTATGGTGACTTGGGTTCCTTCTCTGAAAATGGTTTCTGTCTGTCAGAAAATTGCAGCCCATGGTATTTTATCATCCTCCAGCTGATATCCTAAGTCTTAACATTAGGAAAGTACAGAGAACCTGTGACTTTGGCGTAACCTTTGGCCCGGAATATTTTGTTGTCATCAGAAGTAGCAAGTCTGACAGGGCCCAAAGCCCAAAGGATTTGGGACAATTCTTCCTACTTTTGGATATAGGTTCATAAGTTGTCCCTATATTTTGCTATAGATAATTATACTGTATGAAGTTGTATCATCTTTTGCTCTCCACTAATAAAACGTAAGAGAGGATCACGTTAAGGAATTAGGACTTGGATCAATCATCAAGTCAATAAGGAATCATCAGTCTTTTATTCTAATGGACTGGCTTTAAGGCGGCCTGCCTGCCTGCGTTTTATCTGAGTTAGCTCACGACACTAAAAGAGACTGAAGTAGCATTAGGGCAACACGGCAGGAGGCCTATCCTTGTTGGGGTGGTTTTGAAGGGAGCTGGCTTGACATCTTCTACAGATTGATATCCTTTCTGTCTACCTGAGCCACTTCCAGGGCTAGCTAGCCAGTGGGTGGCTACTAGTTCACGGAGATGATTGTTTCACTTAATTAGAGCTACTCTAATACAATAGGCTCAAAGCCTTTTATCTTAGAGTGGTTGGCCTGACAGCCCAGTCCATGTTGGACTCTTCTAGATGTAATGCAGATGACAGTTTATATGACGGCCCTCTTGTTCTAGGATTCATTTAAAGTTTTAGAATAGTAATTATTATGGGAAGCATGCTTGAGGTGGTGGTTCAAGGTGGATTGATTAATGAGCAGTAATTGCATATACCATTAATTAATTGTAATGCACAAGTAGGTTGATGCCAGGATATGATTTGATCACTGATTCCATAACCTGCAGCCCGCATTATTTTGTTGAAACCCTTCCCAAGAGCAATTAACTGCTGGCCCGTGTTATTTTGTTGAAACCATTAATTAGTCAATATCCAGAAATCCTGACACCGTCTATCTAGTTCTGGCTTCTGGATTGTAGATTAGGATTTCCTCTAGGGTAAATTCTGAATACACCAGGTTGGATGGGTATTCAGTGAAATGTACCGGGACAAAGGGAGCTCCTGGTGGACAATATAGTTTGGGCAGTTAGTCTGTGGTTTCTTGGGGTTGGTGGGTGTGTGGTACGGAACTGTGGGAGGTAGACTGCAAATTAAATAGAACTAAAAGCAAATATGGAATAACCTGGTTGAATCAAAGGTTCATGTCACTTTATTGTAATAATGGCAATGGGCAACTTCCTGGCGGCCCAGGGGTTAAGTATATCCATCTGCCATGGAGAAACTTTTATAATTTCTCTTGGGCCTGGTGATACTGTTCACCAGAGTTTTGAGGCCCTTGGTGGCATCCATTGCGGGAGATATTTCATTAGATGGCTCAACTGAGAAAACTTGAATTCCCCTTTTAGTTTGCAGTATTGGTCATCTTTTGGTGGCCCACATTCAACAGGAATTTTCTTTGCTTCCCCTGCTGTAGTGACCCAAGTTATTTTGGGATCTTTGGCTTGGCCTGTGCTCTCATTGGTTGGGTTAACAGGAACCTTTGGCGTGGGAGGCCTCAATGTAAATTTACTGCCACTTTTGGCCTTGGATTGAACTTCTTTTCCCCATTGCACTAAAAAGGGCCCAAAAATAACAGCCAAGCCACTTAATTCTCTAGGAGATTTAGCCCATACTATTGATGAGTGATTTTTCACAGCCTACCCTGCAGATCCCCCAGCTCTGGTTGTTCCGGCCTGGGAAGAAACACTGATCAATTTGGACTATTTGCTGGCATGGTATTGCCCTCTCTTAAAAACCATCAGGAACGCCCAATCAAACAACGCCACATCCAAGACCTTAAAGTCAATTAAATCTGAACTGGTTGAGGTGTTCTCCAGCCAATCAGGCAAAGCCGCAGAAATTACTTTAAAACCCTCCAGCTCCCCTGACTCTGGTCAGCAAATTTCCTCCTATAACCAATCAGATGCAAGCTAAAAGTGATCAGGTGATCATTCTTTAGTATCACATTTCCTTTTAACAATGACAGGGGACTTTGAGTCCCCTGCTTGTCAATTTTCAAGATTCATTAAACTTTGGTTTACTTGCCCTGCAACTCTTCTGTTTTAGAAATTTGGTTGACTCTATTTGAGTCTCCTTTGCTTTAATTAAAATGTTAGTTGGTTTAGTATTAAGCCTTACCTTAAAGTTGTTCATTTCAAACCCAGCTGCCCTTTTGGAGCTTTGTTCTTTCAGCTCTTTACTTAATTGTTGCACGGTTGGCTTACGCTTTTAAAATTTGAATTTGAAACCTAAGATTTGTTTTAATTATCTTATAAATCTTACTTCAAAACTTAAGATTATATTTAATTTTCACTGTTTCAAACTTGTTTTCCAGTTTATAACCGCCCAAGCCATCTGAGACTGCTGCCAAGGCTCCCAAGTGTTCCCTCCTGTTTTCCCTTTGGTTTTCCTTGCAGCTGCCTTCTCAACCCAAAATTTTAAGATTTTGGGATCCCAAAAATTTACTTTTGGATTCCAAATTTTGTGGAGATTTCAATTATGATCCTCCCTGTTTTGAAATTTGTGGTTTTTTCTCTTACCCCATTTTTGCTTCCTCTTTGGACCACCTCTCCAAATTTATGAGACCAAATTCTTCTTCAGTGTGCCTCATGGGGGATAATCTCTCTACTCTCCTACACCTCCCTGGTGAACTTTTCATCTCTGGGGAGGCTGTAGTTAAGACTTAGCCTGTGATGACTTGGACCTCTATGTGGATGATTACGCTACACCTGTCCCCTCTCTGGAGGAGCTGTCAGCAACTACCCCCTAGCTTGGAGGTGAATCCCTCAGCCCCCCTCCAGGCACCTGTGGAGTTGTCCTCTGCCCCCACTTGTACACCCTGGTTGCTTGCCGGGCTAGCACTGATGGGGCTTAATGCCTACTTTCTGTGTTGTCTCCTGTGTACTCACTTTGGTCCCCCCCTCCAAGCAGCCATCTCAGTTCTCCACTGGGCGGCATCCTGGTGGTTCATCTTGCCGGGATGGGAGCAAAACTTAGTTAGTTTAGCCCCCCTCTCACACACTCAATGCAAGTAAATTTAGTTCATAAAGTCTCTGTGAGAGAGGGGGGCTAAACTAACTAAGTTTGGCTCTCATCCTAGAGGAAGAATTCACCAGGACACCATCCAGAGCAAGACTGGTATGGCTGCTTAAAGAGGTGTCCATAGAGAGGACGCGGCAGATAGTTGGAGGAAATAGAAGTCCAAACCCATCAGAATCATCCCACCAAGTAACCAGGGGGTACACTGGGGAGCAGACTCTTGGGTACCCAAGCCTTCTTCTTGGACCTGAACAATTGGGTCCTTGGAGGGAAGGGGCATTGGGCGGGCCAAACCTGGGGGGTGTTGAGGGGGCTGGTTCAAGGGCAGGGAACTCAAGGTCATTGCAGGTGAGACTTCTCACAACATTCTCTCTGGTGACAAGGATATCCTGGGCCCGGCCTGGGATGTCCTCAAATATATGCATGAACTAATCAGTATTGGCGCCAACATGGTGAAATGAATGGGAAACATGACCCCAAAGATCTGGGGAGGTACACCATATCATCACCAAGGCAGGGGCCAGGGTGAAAACAACAAACTTGACAAAGGGCACCAACATTTTACTTGAGTCTAAAACAGAACCTACCAAACAGCAATTTGTTTCTTTAGTTTTGTGTTTCAGAAAAGCAACCAAAAGGCAAGAACAAGCAAGAAAGTCTAATAGAAGACTGAGAAGGATCCAAGAACAGCAACTGCAGGATATAGGCTTCAAAAGTGTATCTAGAAGCTTTGAAGCGTATATAAAGCAATAACAGAAGCAAAAGCAAAAGGGGAACAAAATCAAATTTGAAATAGGTAATTATATTGCTTAAATCACTAGTTTTTAAGTTCAAGTTGTTTCTTTTAAAGTAAAAGCAGTAAGCCTTATTGTTGATGTTAACAATGTATATAAGGACTTTGAAGGACACTGGGAGATACAGAAGTAAAGGGAGAAGGTAAGAAAAGAGAAAATCAAAAGGGTCCAAGCAAAAGACCCAAAAGACAACCAAAAATTTTAAGTTATGAAGGTTCAAACTTTAATTGTAAGAATGAGCAAGCAGGGGACCAAAAGTCCCCTGTCTTGCTTTAAGGGAACCCATTTGAATTTTAAGGCCAACTGACCTCAGTCAGTCATTTGATTGGGTAAGATAGAAATTTTGCCAGTAATTTCAGGGATCTTAGATGGTTTCTCATCTTTTTCTAACCCAACCTCTGATTGGCTAGTGCCTAAAGGACACTTCAGGATGCCATTAATTCCAGTTGAATTAGATTTTGTTGAAGTAACCAAAGCATGACCTGATTGTTTGGACTTAATTAATTTTAAATGCAGACAAGCCCAAGCCAAAAAAATAGTCCTAATTAATCAGAGATTCCTCCCAAGTGGGAACAGAGTTCAAAACATCATTATTTGCCACCTGTGAAGGGTATGTCAACACAAATCTCTCATCAATTGTGTGGGGAAAATCCTCAAGGGAATTGAGGGGCTTGGCTGGCTTCTGAGCCAAATTCTTTGTGCAATATAGGAAGATTGGCCTATCCAAGGCTAAAGGGGTAGTGACTTTACAGTCTCAGGAGATTCCCCTAATTCAAATCCTGCTCTAGTTTGAGCCCAGGAAACTGCAGGCTGGCAGCCTGCAGGGTTTCAGGGTTCAAATCTTGTAGTTGATGTTTTCCCACGAGCATAGTCAACAAGAGTTTGTCACTTGTGACAGAAGTGTAAAGACCCAACAATTGGGGGAGTATTTTAGCAAAATAAGGGACCAAGTTGGCAACTTAGAAGCCTGTGAGCGCTGTCATAATTGGATAGACCATCATCATCCATCAAAAGACCTTGGTGTGCACGTTATAGCGTCCAAAATTACCAGCAAAATACATGAGTATGTAGTATATACAGGTGTATATGGCTATGGACTGGGTGGAGTGGGGCAATACCAGTGTGGGCCAGGAGTACTGCTTGGAGGAGTTTAGCTGTGCCGGCTCCTTGTAGAAATACTTGCCAGGTGGTTTGCTGAATAACCCATGCTGGTGATTATATTGGTGGCCCCCAATCCCTAGGCAGGCTGTGAGAACAGCTGAGAAGATTAGATGATTCATCTTCTGATCCTGGGGAAGGGCAGACAAAGCTTAGTGTCTTGTTTTTAACTTCTGGTAGGTAAAGTTAAGATTGATTTATGTGATACTATTGAGGGTTAAGTTCACTCAATGATAGCACAAACTATCATCAAGTGATTTTGCTTTATTATATACTATCATCCTTGTGGGGCATGAATAATGTAAAGCACTGTACAGGGAACCCCAAACACTTGGTGTTGTCTGGAATTCCCTTTTGGGAGGGGAATCAGAAGTGGTGTGCAGGCAATGGGGTATTTCTTTTGGGCTTGCATTGGTTTGGTGTATCATTGGTTGCTTTCATGCATCCAAATTTGACTTCTGCAGTTAATGCAGGAATGGTTGGGTTGGGAAGCTTGTCAGCCCCTCCCAAATTTGGTAGATTCCAAATTTGGGCAGCAGTTCTCCCTCCTTTTGGGTTTGGGGAAATTTCTTTTTTGGGTTTCCCCATTGAGCAATTTCCCCATCCATTAGGGGTGGGCAGCCCCGCCATGGGGGTGTGCTGTCCCCCACCGGCTGGCTGGGGGACTGGCTGGCAGGAGTGGGCGGGGGCTGGCTGGCTGGCTGGCGGCAGGCGGGCACAGGCAAGACGCCAGGCTTGGCGTGCGGCCAGCAGGCGCCTGGTGGTTGGGCGTGCAGCCTTCAGACAGCCGCACAGCTGGGGTATAAAACCCGTCTTTCTCAAAAACACATTTTTAATTTTCAAATCTTTGGCCTGGCGTTTTGCGGCAGTTTCTCCAATCAGGGGGAACTGCTGCAATTTTTATTTTGCTCTTTGAGCTCAATTGCAGACAAAAGATTATCCTGACCCAAGGTGTTGTCAGGAATATTCCTGATAGAAGTTCGCAAACTTATTATGCTTGAACACTTAGGCCTTATGGCCTCAGTTGTTGATTGCTTAATTACTTCCTTCTTGACATTTTCTATAGAGTCTCTGGTAGTTCTTTGGCCTTCTATGTACCAAACTTCCCCTTGACATATTTCTTAGACTTTCCTTTGAAAATACTGTTCTTCTTTTTGGTCATCATATCAGCATTCCGTTATACTAACTTTAGCACAAAGTTCATCAGCCCCACCTCTCAATTTGGCTTGATACTTTTGAAACAACTGATAATTTTTTAATCTATCATCATTGTCTTTCTTTAAATAGTCCAGCTTATCATTTTATTCTTACAACATGGATACATTTTTACATCACCAATCCAGTAATCATCAAACAATTTGTCAGGGACCCACTCTTGGGTGGCTGGCCCGCCAGGTTTGGAGGTAACTTGGGCCAGGTTTTTTGCAGGCAGGGCCCACCACAAGAGAGGGGCTAACTTCAAGAGGTAAGAAGCAGACTTTCCTAACCAAGACCACAGGCTGGCAGCCGGTACAATGGTGTCCACCACCCCAGTGAGGGTGATTTACACTATACCAAAAAGCTTGCTGGTATGGTTGGTTGGCAGGTTGGAGGAAGAGGCTGGCATTGGTTTTGGTGTTACAGGTGGTTCCATATAGACGTTATAGGCTGGGAGGTAGTTGAATTTTCCTCTTAATAACTTGGGGGTAGAGAATATCCACAGGCCTTGGCGGTTGTATCTGACAGTGGATTGGATGCGGGCTAATGAGTCAAGTTTGATGATTTTCTCTGGTGTGTAATCCTTATATTTGGGCTTTAATGAGTAATCAGTAAAATAAACGGGCCCAAAGGGAGCACCAGGTAGACGTAAAACTGCAGGGGGAGAGGCAGGAGGGCTGGGGGATCTTGAACTTAACTTATAGACAGCAAATACAAAATATGGTAATAGCTGTATGAGCCAAAGTAACATAACCTTTATTTAAAAATGGCAATAAGTTTGGAGCATGGGGTCCTTTGGTCTATATAGCACCCCACCTCCAAACTTAACATTTTCCATGGGTTCATCAGGGCATTGGGGATAGCTGGGCTGGGGGAATTGGGTACTCAGGTCTGAAAGTAGCAGAATGGCTCTTGGCCCGGGAGTTCTTTCATTGGTCAAAATTCTTGATTTGGCTATCTGATTGTCTTGCTTTAGCGTCATGGTCATGGGGCCAGGCCGCAGGCCCGTGCCTCTTTCCTGGGTAGGCTCCTGATTGGTTGCTTGAGAGGACTTCAAACTCATGAAGCTTACATAGGCTCCATCTCTGCCTTCATTAGGCAATTCAAAAGGCTCCTCTTTGAGTGCCACTATGGTTGGGCTGATGTCAGTATTCTGGCTTTGGGAATTCACAGGAGCCTCAGCTTGTAGGGGTTTGATCCTCAAAAACACGGGCAGGCGGCCCAGTGGTCCATAGGCCTGGCAGCCTGTAGGGATCCAGGGCCAGGGTTCAAATCCCGCTCCCAGGTCTGGGTTTCCAGAGGGGAAGAATTGTCAATCTTGACATCATCCCCTTCTTCCCCCGGGTCCCCCCTCCTTCTGGTTCTTCTTGTTCAGGTAGAGTTGGACAGCTTCTTGGGCATTAGTCAGGTTGCTCAGCGGTTCCCAGGTACTTTCTTCCAGTAGGTATCCTCTCCACTTGACGTAGTACTGGGGTTTTTGGTAGTGAGTTTGGGCGCCGTGTATGTATTTGACTTCATATTCCTCACCATGGTTTGTTTGGATGGGTGGGGGGGCTGTCTTAATCCGTTGGTGGGGAAGCAAGTTCCCATCCTTTTTAAACAAAAGGGATTGGTGGAACATGCTGTGAATCTTCCAAGAGGGGATAGGTCAAGCTTGTAAGCAACTTCCCCAACCAGTTTGGTGATCTTGTGGGGGCCACTTCTTCAGTGAGCTAGCTTCCTACAGGGGACATGTAGGGGCACGTTGCAGGAGTCCAGGTATACTTCATCCCCAACTTGCAAGGATTGGCCTAGTATGCGTTTTTGGTTGGCAAAGCCCTTGTAGGTTTGCACTGCGCAATTCAGGTTAGTCAAGCATGTTTTTTTGTGTGTGTGAAGCTGTTCAATCCAGGAGCGCCCAGTGGTGTTTGATTCCTTTTTGCCAATCTGAGGGTCCCAGGTGGGGTCAAAATCATAGTTGGCTTTGAATGGGGACATTCCTGTGGAATTGTGGTCCTTGCTCTTGTATGCAAACTGGGCCATGGGAAGCATCTTTGCCCAGTTCTCTTGGTCAGTGTTGGCATAGCATTGGAGGTATTGTTCCAGGATCTGGTTCACTTGCTCAGTTTGGCCATCTGTCTGTGGGTGGTAGGAGGTCAATACACATCTCTTGATTCTTAAGTCTTTCATTACTTGTGTTCAATAGTTTGGCGTGAATTGGGGTCCTCTGTCTGTGATGATCTCCTCTGGCGTCCCATGTTGGGTGAGTATGTGGTCATGAAAGTGTTGGGCAGTCTCTGCAGCTATGCAATGGGTGGTGGTTGGTACAAAGTATGCCATCTTGATGAAGCGGTCTACCATGACTAGGATTGCATTGAAGGAGAGGGATGGGGGCAGTTTGACAATGTAGTTCATGGAGACGGATCTCCACGGTCCATGGGGTATGTCCAAGGGTCTTAGAAGTCCTTCAGGCTTGTTTCTGAAGGGCTTGGTTTGTCCACAGGTCTCACATCCTTTCAGGTACGCGTTTACTTCTTGGTCCATATTTAGCCAGGCAAAGTTCCTTCTAATGCTCTGGAGGGTCTTGAGTCTCCCTGGGTGTCTGGCCATCTCAGAATTGTGATAATCTCTCAGGATGTTGGTCCTGATGTCCCCTTCTGGTACAAAGATCCTGTTGTGGAGCATTAGTGTTGTTCCCTTCAATGAGTAGCCTTTCTGGTAGTGGGGGTATCCAAGGATTTTGAAAGGTTGCAATCATGGTCTTGGTGAATTTGTCAAGTGATTGGGCCTTCAGCACTTCTGGTTTACTGGCCCTGATCTTCATCAATCCCAGGTGAATACCTAGGCTAGCTGGGTCCAGGAGTACTTGTGTGTTGTGGTTGCAAGTTTCTATGTGAGTGGGTGCCAGGTCAGATCTTCTAATCAGGGCGTCTGGTACTACGTTTACTTTCCCTGGTTTGTAGTCTATGATCAGGGTGTAGTTGGCCATTTCTAAAGCCCATCTTGCTTGTCGTTGGTTAAACTGTTGTGGTTTAAAGAAGTAGACCAAGTTCTTGTGATCTTTCAGGACTTTTACTGGGAATTCAGCACCACAGAGGTATCAGCGCCGATGTTTCAGGGTCTTCATAATGGCTAGCATCTCTTTGTTGTAAATTGGGTAGTTTCCTTCCGCAGACAGCATCTTCTTGGAGTAATATGCTAAAGGATGTAGCATACTATCTCCTCCTTCCTGAAGAAGGACCCCACTCACTGCAAAGTTGGACGCGTCAGTTTCCAGGACAAATGGCTTGGATGGGTTGGGCATGGCCAGAACAGGGGCAGAGGTAAAGGCAAGTTTCAGGGTCTCAAAGGCGGTGGCGCATTCTGGAGTCTAGGCAAAGGTGACCTTGTTGGAGCACAGGTGGGTCAGGGGCAGGAAGATGTGAGAAAGATTTTGGATGAAATCCCGGCAGTAGTTTTCTAGCCCCAGGAAACTTCTGATGTCCTTCCGGCACAGGGGGGTTGGCCAGGAAGTCACAGTGTCCACTTTATCCTGAGCCATTGCAAACCCTCCAGTTTTCACTACATAGCCCAGGGTCTCTACTTCTGGTTAGAAGAACTTGCACTTCTTGAGCTTTGAATGTAAGTTGGCTTAAGAGAGTTTGCTCAGGATCAGGTCTAGATGGAGTAAGTGCTCCTCATGGGTCTTGCTATAGATGAGGATGTTGTTGAGGTAGGCCACGCAGAACTTGTCAAGGTATTTGCCCAGTACTGTGTTTATCATGCGCTGGAAGGTGATAGGGGTGTTGCATAGTCCGAATGACATCACCAGGTATTTGTAGAGTCCATACCTGGTCTTGAAGCCGTTTTGTATTTGTCACCCTCTTTGATTTGGATTTGGTTAAATGCATCTCTAAGGTCAATCTTGGAGTATACCTGGGCGCCTGTCAGTACATTGCACAAGTTGTCAGTGTTAGTTATGGGGTAGCGGTTCTTTACAGTGATCTTGTTCAATTTCTGATAATTAACACACGGGCGCATGCCTCCGTCCTTCTTGCCCACAAACAGCATTGGTGACAAACAAGGGCTCTCAGACACGCAGATGAAACCTTTCTTTGTCATGTCCTCAATGTACGCCTTGAGAGCCAGCTGCTCCTTGTGGTTGCAGCTATAAATGGGCCTGTGTTTGATTTCAGTGCCTGGCAGAAGGTCAATAGCATGATTGTACTTGGTGTGTTTGGGGAGGCAAGTGGCTGCCTCTTTGCTGAATACATGGGTCCATTTCCCTAGGGAAGTAGGTAGGACTCCCACGCTTGGTTTGATCTATATGGTCATGAGCCTTTGGGTAGGTTCTTCAGGATTGATGCAGAAGGGAACAATGTTGCGGGTACCTTTATCACCTAAGGTGACGTTCTGTTCTCTGTAGTTGAGGATGAGGCCATGCCTGTCTGACCAGGAATCCCCAAGGATAAGGGGGTGCGGTAGGCCTTTCAACAAGATGAGGGACAAGGGGTAGGTGTTGTTTCCTATTATTAAGGGTATTTCTTGCTCTCATTTTTATCCTGTGTCTTTGGTACTGTTTCCCAAGATGATCTGGAGACGGTTCTCAGAGGCAGACAGGTCTAGTTCTTGGGCTAAGTCTGCGTCCATGAAGCTCTCATCTGCTCCAGTGTCAATGAACGCCTTTAGTTTTTTGTTGTTCCCCCAACGTTAACAGATACTAGGATGAACTTGTAAGACTGGGAAGAAGTGTTTATTTGGGCCAATGAGATGGGAGCAGGGGTTTTCTTTGGGCATGCTCTGGTCAAGTGCCCTGCCTCATGGCAGTGAAAACAGAGGCCTTCTCTGTAGTGTCTTTGGAGTTCATCAGGGGTCATTCCCCCTCTGTTGGATGTGGCAGTTTGGGATGGGCGGGTCTGAGAGGGCCTGGCATTCTCTTGGTTCATGCTGAGGCCTTTGCACAAAGGAATCAGGTCTTCTAAGCCAAGTGTGGGCAGGTGGTGCTTTAGTAAGTCCTTCATGGCTGGGTTCACTCCTTTTTGGAAGATGATGGCTGACAATTTGTCCTTGAGTTGAGTACAGGTCTTTAGTTTAAGGAAATTTTCCATGTAAGCCTGAATGGGTTGAGAGCCTTGGCAGATTTCTAGCAAGGTGTTCAGGGCGTAGTATCTGATGTTGCAATCCTCCCCAGTTGCCATTAGTTCTGCCTCAAACTTGGTGTAGTCCAAACAGAACTCTACGTCTTCAGCTGTGGCTTTGCCAAACCAGTCCAGAGCGTCCCCAGAGAGCATGGAAGCAACCCCCAGTATTTTCTCAGTGTTGCTGGCGTAGGAGGGTGCATTGGTCTGGAAGTGCAGGCAGAGGACTGGCATAGCGCGTCGGACTTCCTTGTGCGTGAGCTTTCCCATCTGGGGCATCTCTACCTTGGTGAGGGACTGGTTTACAATCACATTTTGCACTTGAGAGGAGGGCTTGTTGGTATTAGTGGCGGCAGTGTCAATTCTTTTCAGTTTGTTTGGGTTTGTGCTCTTCCACATAGAAGAGATCAGGTTCATGGTCATCTTATAGGAGTAATAAGTGATTATCAATAACAAAAGCATACAAGATGCCCCAAGAAATAACAACATCTTGGGGCCCAGGGTACTAGGTTTTAAAAAGATTGTCATAATGTCAGGGACCCACTCTTGGGCGGCTGGCCCGCCAGTTTTGGAGGTAACTTGGGCCGGGTTTTTTGCGGGCAGGGCCTACCACAAGAGAGGGGCTAACTTCAAGAGGTAAGAAGCAGACTTTCCTAACCAAGACCACAGGCCGGCAGCCAGTACAATGGTGTCCATCACCCCAGTGAGGATGATGTAAACTATACCAAAAAGCTTGCTGCCATGGTTGGTTGGCAGGTTGGAGGAAGAGGCTGGCATTGGTTTTGGTGTTACAGGTGGTTCCATATAGACGTTATAGGCTGGGAGGTAGTTGAATTTTCCTCTAAATAACTTGGGAGTAGAGAATATCCACGGGCCTTGGCAGTTGTATCTAATAGTGGATTGAATGCTGGCTAGCAGGTCAAGTTTGAGAATTTTATCTGGTGTATAATCCTTATATTTGGGCTTCAAGGGATAATCAATGAAGTGAACGGGCCCAAAGGGTGCACCAGATGGACGTAAAACTGCAGGCAGAGGGGCAGGAGGGCTGGGGGACCTCAAACTTAACTTATAGACAGCAAATACAAAATATGGTAATAGCTGTATGAGCCAAAGTAACATAACCTTTATTTAAAAATGGTAATAAGTTTGGAGCATGGGGTCCTTTGTTCTATATAGCACCCCACCTCCAAACTTAACATTTTCCATGGGTTCATCAGGGCATTGGGGAAAGCTGGGCCGGGGAAATTGGGTACTCAGGTCTGAAAGTAGCAGCATGGCGCTTGGCCCTGGAGCTCTTTCATTGGTCAAAATTCTTGATCATATATAACCGCTCAAGTTGTATGAGAAATTAATTACATATGTTTTTCTTGGAAGAACTTACCTTCTTTTAAGTCTGAAAAAAAACTAACAACAAATACAAAAAGCCTATTAAATAGTTTGGTTTAATGGATAATGCTGCCACTCAATGGGGTTGTTGGACACTTTGAAGTGTCTCACAGCATCCCTTCCTGTGGCAGTGTTAATAAAAGTAAAAAATATATAACTGGACTTAATTTATTCATGTTTGCCTAAAAGGTAAGAGAGTCAAAAATGAGATAAAACTTTACTAATAATGATTGGAGCTTAGAATGCTTTCATCAACTATTATTGGTCAATCCAATCTATTTCTCCGCCAAACAGATAAGATTAGATTTACTAAGCCAAGGTAAGCCATCACTAAACACAGTAATAAATTCTCAATTTTAACACTGTAAATTTACTTCAAAATAAAGGTAAGCTTTGATATATATATAATATTAACTGTTTTAAGCATAGTAGATCAGGGATTTTAAAGGTAAGAATGTTTTTAAAAGTTCAAAGCTAACATTAATTTAAAAAGGTATTTAAAAAGGTAATAAGTTTGTTAAAAAAACTAATCAGTTGGAGATTGAAATCAAAGCTGAATTCAAGTAAGCATTTCACCCAATTTACTAACCTCCTTTCTTTTTAAAAGGACCTCCACCCCAAAGAAGATTAAGTTTAGGTAAGCTTCTTTACCTAAATTAACTAGCCTAGATTAAAAAACCAGATTTTTGCCCTGAAGTAGATCTTGGGTTGGTAAGTATTGTTTTTATTAACTAATATTTTTTAGCCAAGCTTCATTTCAGGTAACCTTTTCACTCAAACTACTAACCTTCCTCTCTTTTAGGTTGACTTAGTTCACAGCAGATCTTGGGGTGGGTAAGTTATTTTCACCAAATTTACTAACCTGGATTAAGAAAACCCAGATTTTTGCCCTGAAGCAGATCTTGGTTTGGTAAGTGAATTTGCTAATTAATAGCACTTTTTTAAAAATGCTCAGTTTTCACTGCAGCAAATCTTGGGCTGGGTAAGCTTTTTACTAATTTACTAACCTTTTTATAAAAACGCACAAAATTTCCCCTTGCAGCAGATCATGGATTAGGTAAGTCATCTTTTCCAAACTACTAACCTTAATTTCAAGCTCCAGATTTCTTCCTACAGTAGATCCTGGGGTGGGTAAATTTTTTTAGATTAAACAGATATTTTACTAAAAAACTGTTTGTTTAAATTAGTTTTTTGATCCAACTAGCTCTTTTTTTACCCAAATTCAACTTTTTACTATTAAGGTCTCATTTGACTTTATTTGTTTTAAACTTTCATTAGCTATATCTTTGTATTTAAGTTTTTATTTTATTTTTATATCATTAATAAATACTAAAATGCATATTTCAAAGTTACTTAGTTTTAAGTTCTCTACCAAGAAAATATAATTTGCTTAAAAAACTTCTAATTAATCTTCATATTTTAGGTGTTATAGTCATGTTTTGTCTTATTATAAAAAAATTTAGAGTGTCCTGACTCTACTTAAAATCTCTTTCACCCAAATAGAACATTTATAATAATTTCTATTTCACCCCCATATGCAAAACTTTAGCACCACATAAACTACTTTAAATATCATATATAGTAGCTACTATAGATCTTTTAACTTTCATCTGCTCATAAAATTAGAGGGTTCTTTTTTAAAAACAACCACCATAATTAATTAAGTTTCTGAGATAACAAAAATATATTAGAAATTCATAAATAATTAATTTTTAGACCATACTACAATGGCTTCATTTTATTATGTTTTCTGCTAAAATCAAAAACAATAACTTACCAGAGGGTACTGAACACACAAAAATAAAATGCAATCAAATCAAATGCTATGAAGATGAAATAACAACACATTAGATTACTAAAAAGATCTACAAATTAAAAAGTATCTTATCAAAAATAGGAAATAATGATATCAAAAATTAGAGTGCCACATAGAATTACATATATGTAAAAAGAAATTGATATCAGTATGTTAATAAATAAAATATGCAGTCACCAACACCTAAAGACTGTATCTTAGTAAAAAGGTGTACTATAAAAAGAATATATTAAGCCTATAAACTACAAACTAATTGTTCAGGAAAAAAAGAGTTTTTTATACCATGTACTTGATCTTTATTAATATGGGCATTTTAATGTCTATTGGAGTTCAAAATACATACTGAAAATAAAGAATTTAAAAGGGCTGCAGTTTCACAATGTGGATAAAAATTCAGTACTTTTTCTCAGCTGTTGAGATAGACAACCAAAACCAAGTGCTGAGCACAGAAATTTATGCACAAAACAAATCTTAAGTGGGCTAATTTTATTTTTAACATGTATAAATTGTTGATTTTTTATGTGAGAAAACTTGGTGTTCTATGCTTGGGTTTGTCTGTGTATCTCAACAGCTCTTAAAAGTACTTTAATTAATCTCCAGTCTCTTAAATGTCAAAATATAATGCATAATAAAAGTTACAAACCTCTAATAAAGCCTTGATAATAGTATAAAAGAGTATTTACAAAGCATACACCCATACTTCTCTAATGAAAAGTAGTAATTATAATAAAGCTATCAATTTTATATTAAAAAAATACTTTAGTTATCATTAAATCATCTTTTAACAACCATAATAGTAAATAAATTTAAAAAAGACATACTAAACTACCAAAAAGGTATTTCTTCTAGGGAAAAAGAAAAAGATAACATTTTGAAGCTGTGAATAATAGAGCTGAGTTAGCATAGCTTTTTTCTTTTGGTAGCCTGCTCACCGCTCAACTATATACTCATTAGGTTTATGATATTTTTCATTAACAAATCTATATAATTTTACCAACAAACCACAAGGAGGCTGCATCTTTAAACATGTTTTTACTAGGTATGAGACCAGGAATGCATTATAGCAGGCTGACATCACCCCTGGGGTTGACTCAAAAGATTTATGATAAAGATCATTGAAAAGCCAAAAAAAATTAAAATTTAATATCCAAAAAATATAACTTCACACCTCTCTTTGATAATAGTTTTTGCCAGTTATAACTGGAAACACAAACCAGCAAGCTGCTGTAAAAGAGTGAAGCTGAGCATAGCACAGCTTTGCTCTTTTGGCAGCCTACCTGAAACACCTTTCCTTTTACCAGATATAGTATAAGATAAAGATTTAAAAGTTAGCTAATCTAAAAAACAAAAAAATCAGCTAGGATACCTGGACGCGTACCCAGGTGGGATGCTGTAAAAGGGCAAAGCAGGTGTAGCTCAGCTTTGTTCTTTTGGCATCCTGCCCGCCACACCACGCTTGTTTGGCTACCTGATTGTCTTTCTTTAGCGTTGTGGTCATGGGGCTGGGCCGTGGGCCCGTGCCTCTTTCCCGGGTAGGCTCCTGATTGGATCTTGAGAGGACTTCAAACTCATGAAGCTTACATAGGCGCCATCTCTGCCTTGATTAGGCAATTTGAAAGGCTCCTCTTTGGGCGCCACTATGGCTGGGCTGATGTCGGTATTCTGGCTTTGGGGATTCACAGGAGCCTCATCTTGCAGGGGTTCAATCCCCAAAAACACGGACGGGTGGCCCAGTGGTCCATAGGCCTGGCAGCCCGTAGGGATCCAGGGCCGGGGTTCAAATCCTGCTCCTGGGCCTGGGTTTTCAGAGGGGAAGAATTGTCAATCTTGACACAATTCATAACTTTAGTTAATAAAAACATGTAAAAGATTATATGAACTAGTTTATGGATATAAACCAGCTATTTTAGCAACAACACAGGATAATGCCTGTCACTTCCAAAAAAAACCAAAAAAAAGTTTTATAAAGGCTAAAATTAATATAAGACCAGCAATTTAAAGAAAAGAAAAATTTAAAGGAGAAACAATCATACTTTAATTATAGAAATTCCAGGTAGAATGCAATATTTGGGTATTCAAGCATGACTAACACAAACTGGATTCTAACCTAAGAGACACAAGAATTTAATGCAAATTAAACCCAAAAACACCAACCTTTTCAAAGAAATTAAGGCACAAATAACACTCAAGCTGATTCATAACAACTAACTCTAACTATGCAAAGAAAAAAGAGCCCAAAAGGAGCTAATGTCTACCAGTATCTAAGGCCAAACAGGATTGGTATCGGGTATCACTCTTGGAAAGCCTCAAAATTTACTAAGGCTCTGAATTTCATAACCCAGAAGAAATTTTACAGCAATTTAATTACTTCATCTTGGGAAATTATTTTCCAAATAAATAGTACAGTTGTTAAGTAGAGAGTGGCCTAAACTAAAAATTTAGATATTATGCAAATATCAGCCTCTCAAAGTTTTCAAGATAATCTAAGTATCTTAAACATTGTGACTCTTATAATTATTGTGAAACCATATGAATATCACAAGTTATAGATTTTAAATTTTTATTTTTAAAAAGGTATTAAATCCCTCTAATTATTCCTTTTATTTCATATTACTAATTCTCGGAAGTATATTTGCACAATAATCACAATTGTAATATTTTAAAAAAAATATTTTTTAATTATTATCTTCTCTTATTAATGTATTTAGAATTGGTTTAGCTGGAATAAACTCTGTAAATATTTGAATTGGATATATTTTAAGAAGTATTATTTAATACTATGTGTAAAAAGTCTTTTCAGGCATATATAGCACAGTGGCGCAGGGGAAGCGCGCGGGGCTCATAACCCCGAGGTCGTAGGATCGAAACCTACCTGTGCTAGATCTTTTTTTGGTAAAATACTTTATTTTTTTAAAAACTAGCTGAAATCAAATGATAAATAGTTTTAAAAAAGTATTTATTTCATTTTTTATACTGGACTTGACTTTTTTAAAAATAATATAATAATATTTTCAACAATAGCAGTAATCTGCCAAGCTCTGTGCTTTATATATGTTACTTTTAGTTATCAAAAAAAGCTCGTTATCTGAGGGTTTAACGTAATGTTTCCGTGTCTAAGGAGCTAAAAAAATAGTTAAATATACCTAAATTTACATCATATGAGTACTTCTTTAATCGAATAGATCAATGTACAGTTTATATTTCTTTTTATCCTCAAATAAAAAAAGTAACTATAAATTTAATTCCAGGTTCTAATTAAAATACTTCGTTTTCACTTTATTCAAGAGATGCGGTCCCATCTTAAAAACAAAGGACTTTTTCTACTAGTATCAATGTCTTCGGAATTATGGGACCCAAGTGATATATAGTTCAGCTTTAAGTTAAATAAACTTAATTTATATAGGTATATTTTCTGACAGAATTTTTTCACATGCTTGTTTAACATCAATGAAAATTAAGTAAGCCAACTTGTTGTCAAACTCTTATTAAAACACTTTTCATTGAAATCAAGACTGTTTTACCAGATGATGATAAATATCACTAAGTTACATGTCAAATAAAAATCTCACCATTTTTTATTTTTCAACAAAAATCAAGTTAAAATAGTTACTTAGCTTATATCTAATAGCAACTTCATTTTGTTGAGAGGAGGCTCTGGAGAGTCAAGATTAGGCCCAATAAGAGTTTTCATCAATTGATTTCCCAACAATCATCATTACACACACTGATTCTATGTCATAATAATTAAGTACAAATAAAACAAACTGATTTTCTGACAAAAAAATCAATTCCAAATAATTGCTAAATTTACCAGCTAATAAAAAGCCACAAATTAGAATAAGCTTAAATTTCAGCAACAAATAAAAAACAGCTGTCATTATTAAATTTTCATAAAAGTGATTTTAAAACGTAAACTATTTTTTTACCAAATGAATAAAAGGCACAAAACGTTTTTTTAAAAATATATATTATAATATAAGCAATTTTTATTAAATAAAATAGTTGTAATTATTTAAAACCAAAGTTTGTGCTATTTGAGACCCTTTTCAGGTATTCAAACTTTATATCCCTCTTGTAGCCCATATGCACTAGATTTTATGTCATGAATGACATTTCTCCTAAAAAAGTGGGAAACTCCAACTAGGAGAATCAAACTCAGGACCTGATTATAAGAGTTGTGGGGATCCTGCGGACCCTTGGGCTGTCCGCCTGTGTTTTTCACAGCTAGCCAGTGAAAGATCTGAAACAGGCATTGGTTCAAATATGATTAACCAAGGAAATTTGCAGGCCCACCTGGCCACAAATTTGCAGGAAAAGCTGGATTGCTGAAAGCGCTAAACCAATATGTTATCACTCCTGTCATAGTTGACAGGCCATCTGAAAAGGGGTTTGCGGCTCAGAACAATGGGCCAAAATCCACAGGGAATTCAGATAATTGGCTAGAACCCTGGACCACCAGATCATGTGATTCCCTGTCATATAGTGACCCCAAAGCTACTTCTGAAGATGCGCAGCTTATGGAGAAAAGATTGATCCAGCTTATGATTCCTGGAGGTCTCTTAATCCATGATGACAAGAACTCCAGTGGCAATGATGAAGCCATGAAGATGTTGTGTCTGGACTGTCAGATAGAGGTCATTTCAACATAAGAAATGGCGGGTCATAAGGTTCAGAATGGGCCCAGAACTCTTGGGCCGGAGGAAACTGAGCAAACACAGCTATCAGGTGATGGGTTAATCCAAACTTAGAATTTGAAATGATATTTAAACTTGGTAAAATCTTGTTGAAATGGTATCACCATTCTGAAATAAAATAAGATTATGGGACCTTGGTTCTACTAATTTATTCATTATTTAGTCTTGGTTGTTTTCCACTTTACTACTGTTCTAACAGAAAATCTTGGACTGACAGCCTGTGTTCCTGAGGAGCCCCCAAAACCCAGCCTGCATTTTATTGTCCTCCCGGAGCACCCTTTGACCCACTGCATTTATCTGACTATCCAATTAAGCCAGAGTACAAGGAGTTTACTGTGAAAGATAACCCCCACTCAGACCACCTGGACCAACAGATAACCCCACAAAAAGCCTTTCACAAAGGTGCCTGGTGCAAGCAACCAGCTGCCAAAATCTGTGTAAAGTACAACTATTTGCCTACCTACCAGACAGATATGAAAGCACCCCTGATACCCAAACCTGACTGCCTACACCCCACCCCAGGTCTGAATCCTCCCACAACCAACCAATATTCAGGTATTTCCTACATTACCTTGGCCGGAATAGTCAACACTATGGTTCCAGCTGCAGATCCTGGGCATTGGTAGGCCAATCAGCCTCTTATCTCATCAAGTTAGCACCCCTCCTATGGTGGGCTCTAACCTCATTCTAACATAGTAAGTTGGCAGCCAAGGACAACAGACCTCCCCTGAGGTGCAGTATCCTGACATTGTACATTGCATCCTTCTTGAGTTCATGCTGGATTTTCTTGGAGGGGAGAAGGATTCATTTCTAATCTTCTTAATGACCTTATCAGCCCTATATTTTGACTTCTTCAGGCCCACAAAAAGCTTGTAAAAGAATAGCTTACTAGCTCCTACTGACTTAGCAAAGTGGTTATGACATCCTTCTAGGGCATATGTGGTCTTGGTACCTTAAACCAGGAAATAATCCACATAGTTCCATTTGATCTTATTCTTTCCTAGACCATCCCTCTTCCCAATGAATCTTCTGGTTCAATTGACCTTGAAATAGTCTATGAATTTACCCATCAGCTCCTTATTAGCCACATTTCATTCATCTGTGTCCAAAATCTTCACTTCCTTCAAGATATCATCCTTCTTCATAAAAAACAAAGAATAGTACCTCCAAAAATCAGCTTGGTAATCCCTGAGGCACTCAAAGTATACTTATTGTAAAGATCCTTAAAGGTCTTCATAGTCTTAAGGAAGGATTGGTAAAAACTTAAGTATGATTCTCGGGTTCCACAGCTAAAGACTTCTATTAATGCTATAAACTGGGTAGCCTCAGAGTCAAAAAGTACTAGCTCTGTATTTTTGAATCTGATTGAGAAAATGATATCATTGGGTGTCCTTACTACTGAAGTGAGCTTGGTTCCTTGTTCTTTCAGAACTATCTTCTAGATTTTCTTCTGGGGGATCTTCAGGGCATGTATATAGTTTTCTTGCTTGGTTTTAATCACAAGGCAGTGGATGGGAGGCAAAAATCTCTCTTATACTTCTGCATTTATGGATCAGAACTAATTAAAGATATTGAGGAATCTGTAAAATGTCAAGTCTGATAGCCATAGCTTCTGATCCTTAAGCATTGCCAGATGACTCTTGATTGGATATATTATCATATTCTCTTCAACTTTGTCACAGCCCACACCAGATGCCAACCAATTTTCAGAAGGAGTAACAGGCCAGGCTTAGAAGGCCATGTATACTAT
Source organism: Entomophthora muscae (assembly GCA_014839935.2). Classification (NCBI taxonomy): domain Eukaryota; kingdom Fungi; phylum Entomophthoromycota; class Entomophthoromycetes; order Entomophthorales; family Entomophthoraceae; genus Entomophthora; species Entomophthora muscae. The sequence continues at coordinate 10,766 of QTSX02000368.1, read as the reverse complement.
TAGGGCAATCCTCACCAGGTAGTTGGTAGCAGTTGCCCAGGGACACCAACTTTCAGTGTTGGGTACAACCTGATTGGCTAACTTCAGCACTGTAATATAGACAAACCCAAGATTGCTGAAGTACCAGGTGGAGAGAATCACTTGAGTAGGGGAAATGATTGAAGGTTCCTGTATGGCACTAGGGTAGTTGAACCAGGGAGGGAGATCCAAGTGATGGGGATGGTAATACTCCTGATCTAAGAAGTATTCAGGAGGAGCTAACAGGAGGGAGGAAGGATCTGGTGACTGCTAGTACTTCAGGGAATATAAATGGCTGTATTTTTTAAGTGATACAATAAGATGTATAGGTTTGTAAAAATATGATAGATTCCTACAAACCACAAGTGCTCTTGCTGCATATAAAAATTTATTTAAGCAATGTTAACATGGAGGAAGTTTTCTCTTCCTCCCCTTTATACTTAGCTGTGTAATTTACCAATTTTCAAGCCACTATTTCTATGGTGGCATCTTCTTTACTGGAATACTCTTGATGTTTAAAATGTTCACATTTGAGTGTGTAAGTGTAGAAAATGAACCAATGAGAGTTCAGTACTTGGAATTGGGGAAGACAACAGTCCAATAGGAAAGGACATAATAATAAGAATAAGGTATTGTTTATTGTAGAATATTGTGATTAATATACTATATGGGGAAAGCCACAAGGCCACAAGGGGGTAGCATAGTGGGAAGTTCCATATAAGGTTTTAAGCCATGGAATAACTTGTGCGGGGATCAGCAGGTCAAATTGGCAAAACTCCTAATTAGGATGAAGTACCTGCCATTTGATATTGCCATCATATTAATCCATAACGTTAGATACGTCAAGGGGCAACTCATTGAGCGCCCCCTGTATATTGTAAGATACATTAGAAGGCAAGTCTAGAAACCCGGTTGCAACCCCCCTTTCCCCCTGCTTGTTGTCAGACACCAGGACTGGAGTCTGCGGAAGGTCTGGGAAGGTCCGCACAAACAACCTTTGTGTGGGGATGGCACGGCAGGGGCGCAAGCAATCATGGTGAAGCTTCTTGGTATTTCCTTGGGCATCCTCAAGTTGGTAGGTGTGGTTGTCATAGACTGCAGCTTCCTTGAAGGGCCCTAGGTGATTGGGTTCTAATTTGGCAGAATTGGGATTGAGGGTGTAGACGGGGTCAACTATGGTGTATCTAGCTTCAAGGTGTTTTGTCCCTCCTGCAATCCGCTTGTGTTTGATCTCCCAGGCTTTGGCACGCCATTGGTCTAGGGAGAGAGTTGTCACTAGGGGGGCTTGTTGGGAACCTTGGACCGTAGTTTCCCCTGTTCAACCCCTGTCAGACTGTCAGGTGTTCCAAAGGCCAGGGTGCTAGGGCTGAATCCAGTGCCCCTGTTGATTCTTGCTCACAGGATCAGTAGGAAGATGTTCAGTCCACACAGTGTTAGGGTGCTCTTGTGAGAGCTTGGCAATCAGTTGAACCAGGGAGCCATTTAATTGTTCCACTCGTCCATTGGCTTGCAGATGGTAGGGGGTTGTGACTATATGCTGGAGCGCGTTCTTGATGCAGTATGCCTTCACAACGTGTCCAACAAGTTTGGGTCCATCATCTGTGATGAGATGCTTGGGTTGCCCAAAGCAAGCCACAATCTCTTTGCCAATAAAGCGGGTAACAGTGGTGGCGGTGTGGTTGGTTTTTGCCCAGGCCACTGGCCAGCAAGTGAAGTAGTTGATAGCAGTGATAATATACTTCTTACCCAGTCTGTCTTCGGGGAGCGGTCCCACAATGTTGAGAGCCCACTGCTCAAAGGGTTCCATAGCCTTGATGGGTAGGACAGACTTGGGAGGTGCAGGTTTGGACGTATTCTTTTCACACAACAAACAGGTCTCAAGGAGGTCCAAGATGTCTTGACGCATGTGCGGCCATCAAACCTTCTGTTTCATGATCTCAAAGAGGTTACACCCTCTGATGTGACCCAGGGTTTGGTGGTAGTGCAAGATGGTGTCCCCTTGTTGCATGGTGGGAATGTAAGGCGTCTTTTCACCTGTCTCTGCCTGGCGGCAGACACTACCTGCATTGGTGGTGAACTGACTTTTGTTGTCCTTCAACTTGGAGATGGTTACTGAATTAAGGCCCTCATAGCAAGTTGCCTCAGGGCGGAGGTAGAGCATGAGCCAATCTGGGTCCAAGCCATTGTCCCCAGTGATAGATGCCACGTAGAGTTGCAAAAGTGCATCAGCTGTGACAAGTTCCTTTCCAGGCTTGTACTCAATGCGTAACTGATAGGGGGATAGACGCTCAACCCATCCTGCCTGGCAGCATGTCAAATGAGACTGCATGTTGAAGTATTGGAGTGACTTGTGGTCTGTTAGAACGCAGGGTGGGAAGGTTGCACCTTCCAAGTAACAGTGCCACTTCTCAACGCAGTGTACAATGGCTGACAGTTCTTTATCATGGATAGGATAACATTGTTCCAAGTCAGTGAGCTTCCTGGACTCATATGCTATGGGGAGGAAGACGCCATGGTCAGTTTCTACCCTTAGCACGCCCCCTATGGCCCTGTCAGAGGCGTCAGTCTCAAGTTTGTACTGTCAGTTTTGGTTGGGAAACTGTAGTACTGGTGCTGTTGTGAGCCTTTGCTTCAACGTCTCAAAGGCTTGATCTCTGGCAGGGGTCCAATGGAAGCGCTGTTTGGTATTGAGGAGCTCAGTAAGAGGTGAAATTAGTTCTCTGCAGTTGGGGATGAACTTGCGTACATAGGCAACCATGCCCAAGAATGTTTGCACTTGGCCCACATCAGTGGGGGGCAGCATGCTAGTGATTGCCTTGATTTTGGCAGGATCAGGCTTTATCCCTTGGGCAGAGATGGTGTGCCCAAGGAATAGTAACTCCAACTTGAGGAACTCACATTTGGAGGGTTTAGCTTTTAGCTGATTTTTCCAAAGGGTGTCAAAGACAGCACAGAGGTGTTGGAGGTGTGTGGTTTGATCTTGACTGAAGACAATAATGTTGTCAAGGTACACAACCACACACTTTCCAATCAATTCCTCAAAGGCTTTGTTCATCAACATGGAAAAGATGGAGGGAGCATTGGTCATTCCAAAGTTCATGACACAACACTCAAACAACCCATATTGTGTGCAGAAGGCAGTTTTTGCATCATCCCCTGGTATAATGCGGACCTGGTTGTACCCCGCAGTGAGATCAATCTTGCTAAAGACCTTTGCGCCTGAAAGTGTATCAAACAGGTCATCAATCAGTGGCAGGGGGTATTTATTTTTAACTATCACCTTGTTTAAGGCGCAGTAATCTGTGACCAGGCAAAGAGACCCATCCTTCTTAGCTACAAAGAAGACAGTTGCCCTGTATGGAGATAGCAAGGGGCAAATAAAGCCCTTATCAAGAGCGTCCACAAGGTGCTGGCAGAGGGTTTCATCTTCCTTTGGTGTGAGACAGTATAATGGTTGTGCTTTAGGTAACAATCCTTGAAGTTGTACAGCGTGTTGGATCTCCCGGGGCGGAGGTAGTTGTTTGAGTGTTTCACTGAATACATCCTTGTACTCCTTGAGGAGTGCAGCTAGCACTGGTGATGATGATGATGACAAGTGAGGGACTGCAGATGATTCTGCACGGATAACTTTGACTGAGCATTGGTTAAAGTCTAGTTTCCCTTCCTTTGAAATTGTATGAGCCCGTCTCCGTTATTCTGACAAACACAGTGTCATGTAGTAGCTTTTTCATTTCCACAGGGTAGATCTGGAACCCCACCCCATTACTATTGAGGGTGATGACAGAGGTATCCCAGTCAATGTAGGAAAGGTTATGCCGGAGCCAGTTGAGGCCAGCAATTAAGTTGTGGCTGAGGCCTGCCATGATTGGCCCAGAGAGCTTAACCTGGACGTTCCCCATTTTTACAGAGAAGGGTACCGTCTTGTGGGTGATGACAACTCTGCGGGAGTCAGCTACACATAATGCTTTGAATCTGCTGGGTACTTGGTCTAATTGCTGGGAGTCAGCAAACGCCTGATCTACCATGGTGCAATCAGCCCTGGTATCTACCAGTAACTTGTGGGTGTTCCCATGGAAACAGAAGGGATAGGACAAGTGTGTTACTTTATTTGAGGAATGAGCAGCTTGCAACACGGGGTCATTGCTATGGACCTAAAAGACGTCCAGAGTTTCAACCTCGTGAAGATTGTAGTTGCGGGAGTTCTTTGCAAGCAAGGGCTGAGAGGACGGGTTGGTTGGGGTTGTAAGGCCTCTTGTTGCTACAACCCCCAGGCTTTTCCCTGGTCCTCAATTAGCGCTAGCTGGAGCTCCCCCCTTGCGGGGGTGTTTAGTTGCACTTTCTTGTTGACAAGGTTGGCAACAGCCCACTTGACCTTGGCCATTGTTAGGTGCAGAACGTGGTTGGGGTGGAGCGTTGTTGGTGCGGCAGAAGCCCATCAAAGCCTGGTTATTGGCCTCTAAAATGGCTTTATAGCAGTTGTTGATAGAGGTGCAGCAACCGACGGGAACCCACTTGCAAATATGGGGTTTTAACCCATTAATAATGAGAGTGAGCAACATGGCATTCCCATTGGTCACTGCTTTGGGGGCGGCAGCAAGGGCTTGTTGCCAAGCAGCGAGATACTTGGGGACAGAACCAGTCTGCTTGATGGCTAAGAGGGGAGTCCCCAAGACAATGGGAGAGAAAGTTTCACTATATTGGGATTTGGCGGCGTCTCAAAATGTTGCCCAGGTGACGTCAAACTCCTGGCTGGCCCAGTTGATGAACCACATAGCGGCAGGCCCTGTGAGGTGGCCAGATGCAGTGGCAACCCACATGGACTCCGGGACCTGACAGATACAAAGGCATGTTTTGGTGGACTGGAGCCAACTGACAATGTCAGCTCCTTTGACACCGCCAGCAAAGGGCTCTAGTTGGAGGTTGAGCATACGTTGAGACAGGTCTAACTGTGGCAGGGTGACACTAGCATCACGCTGCCCGAGGCAGAGCCAATTGTATACACTGGTGAGAACTAGCTGATCTTGATAGATGACATAACCTTCAGGAATGTCCCCCTGGGGATTGGGAGGAATGTCTCTTGTTGTGGAGTAGCCATGCGGCCCATACTCTGTCCTTTTTTTGGGGGAATTTTTTTTTAAAATAGGTTGTGAACCTACTTCTGCTACCACTGTTGCAACTGAACCAATGAGAGTTCAGTACTTGGAATTGGGGAAGACAGCAGTGCAATAGGAAAGGACAGAATAATAAGAATAAGGTATTGTTTATTGTAGAATATTGTGATTAATATACTATATGGGGAAAGCCACAAGGCCACAAGGGGGTGGCATAGTGGGGAGTTCCATGTAAGGTTTGAAGCTGAGGAATAACTTGTGCAGGGATCAGCAGGTCAAATTGGCAACGCTCCTAATTAGGATAAAGTACCTGCCATTTGATATTGCCATCAGATTAATCCATAATGTTAGATACGTCAAGGGGCGACTCATCAAGCGCTCCCTGTGTATTGTATGATACATTAACAGGCAAGTCTAGAAACTCAGTTGCAACACAAGGACCCACACTTGGCTTGAGCTCATGCTGTGGGGTGCTTGGGCTCTAACTGGCGTGATGAAACACCAATTGAAAGGTAACACAACCAATATATCACTCAATTGTGTAATCAATTGATTGCTTTCTAAATTTACTGTTTCCCAATAATTTGAGATACAATTTCTTTCATAGATTATATTTCCAGGTTTTTTGGCATACATGTATTGCAAATTCCTGACCATTGGGGTTTGTCAAAGGCAAGTTTTGTGACAGGGAGTTGTTTGCTGCAGGCTTTCACACATTCATGAAGATGTTGGCAAGTACATTTCAAGGGCATCCTGGGCCCTGAAAAGCCTCCTCATAATCTTCATGTATCAAGAAAAGGTAATTATTGTTAGCATACTTAAATTAATCATCAATGAAATTGTTCTTTTGCTGTTTCTGGGTGTTGACTGGGATGAAATTATCTCCCCTTTTTTGGTTATTAGCCTGATAATTTGATGATATATATAGATCATTGATTACTGGTGATCACTTAAATTTGCTAGGACATGGGTAACTATATAATAGAAAGACATTATTGACTTCATGGGGATGTTAGTGATCAAGTACCACTCTATTATGATCTTGAAAAGATCTTTAGGAGAAGGATTGACATGTTCTTCAGGGGGAGTTTTCAGAAATTTGATACTGATGGCCATAATCATTGAGTGGCATATTTTTATACTCACACCTGAATTGTTTAAGGGCATCAGATAAAAATTTATTGTTTCTTTAGAAGTAAAAGCCTTAATATAAAACAGCTGGTCTCTCCTGGGAGTTTATTATGAAGAAACTGAGAAGCTCATTGGGAATAATTAAACTCTCATACTTATCACAAAAGCTCTTATTTAGCTCTATCTCAAAGCCAGAATAATCATCCTTGACCTTTATTCTGAATGGCTCTTTCTTTATTAGAGTTGAAGTTGCAGTTAGTGTAGGGATCTATGTAGTCTTGGAGGTATCATTTGCTTTATTATGAGTATCCTCTTCATTTGGAACTTCTTTTAAATCCTTGGGGTTTCATATTGGGATTCTTGGGTGGTTTTATTTTTATCTTCCTTCTTATTGTCTTCCTTTGACTTGTGGCTTTTGATGAGATTGTCATACCCAGAACTTTTATAGAAAAAAAGTGTCTGAGAAAATACTCATAGATCTATATGATAGCCATCCTTTAAAAGATTTTATGGATTCTGGCTTTTAGGTGCTAGCTTCCTTGGTTTTGTTGGCTGACTTGAACTACTTCTTGTGGGGAATATATGAATAAAATTTGTTATTTTAAAAACAAATAAAATTTGAAAAATATTATGAATTTTTAATTTTTTTAATCATTCTGCTTTTTATTTATTAGTTTTTACTATTATGTGTTTATTATTTTGGGGGTTAATATTTAAAGTTATATTGTTTCTTGTTAGCCTTTAAATTTGGAGTTTTTAAGATGTTAATCAATGTTTTCAGGATGCCAAGGTAACTTTATTCAAATTATCTTCATTGTGTTATTTAGGAGGATTTTTGTAGGCTACACCATCTAAAAACAGCATATCAAAATACACCATCTTAAATTTAATTTGAGATGGTGTTTTTTACGTAAGTGATTTTAAATCACAAAAAATAAAAATAGTGTAAAGTTCAAATTAAATTATATAATGCAGCATCTTGAAAGTACACATCTCAATTTTGTCATTCTGAGTCAAATTAATTAAACCTTATTCTGCTAACTTTATTTACATATGAAATCACTTAGTGTGGAACATGTTTACGCCATCTTGACTTTACCTCATGTTGAATCACACTATTTATCTTAAACTAAAATAAGCTTATACTAACACTAAATCAAAGCTATTTGAATATTATCAGAATGTTTTTCTATATTATTAATATAAGACACTTATAGCAAGAACAACCCAGCACAGCACCACTAAGGCAGTCCTACTATTAAGTATCACTGTCTTTTAAAAAACCACCTTTGCTATATGTATTTATAACCTATCTATACATGGATACAGTGATAGGGGTTTCCTTAATAAAATATTTTATTAGTGATTTTAATATGTACAGTGTTAGTTACACTATTTTTATTTACATCACTTTGAATTCCATTAGGTTTCATATCATCCAATTGGTTTGATGCACATAATAGATAGGGGAAAATAAGGGGAAGTTACATATGAAGCTACTCTATGCTATATTGATTCCTCTATTGCAATTCTTGCTTTTCAGTTTTAAAAAGTACTATTTTATGTTGAAAACACTTATATAAAAAATGTAAGAAAACCTATGAAACTTTGCAATTATATATTTTTTGGTCTCCTCTAAACAACTAATTACTTTTTAATTCCTATTGTATAAGCTAGTTTTAAAGATATTTAAGTTTTACTCTTTGGCCCAGTTGAGGTAGCTCCACTGTGAATTTATTAATTCAAAATAAAAAATATGTGAATCCCTTATGTTTTTGAGCTACAGAATCTCAATTATGACATCTAAAATATGTCATTTGACTGCAAGTTTTCAGTCAAAACTCAAAGTTTTGCATACTTGTGCTACTATAAAAAATCTGGGTTTACATGACAAAAAACTCTAAAATTGTGATAGTATTTATTTCCAAGCTTTTTCTAAAATTCTATATAAAATTAGTTATTACTTTATGTACATAATATTCACATTTTTTCTTTTAAAAACTACACCTAAATTGCTCATATTTTGATACTAATTTTATTTTAGATGCCTCCCAAGCCTACCTTTAAATCTGTGTCCAAGGCTTTTAAGTATGTCAGGATTTTGGGATATTGGCTAATTAACAGATTCAACCAATTATTGCGGGCCAGCTATCAATCACTCTTTGAAATGGTTTTAACAGAACAATGCAGGCTGCAGGATAAATTAATCAATGACCAAATCATATCCTGGTATTAAAAAATTCATGCATTGCAATTAATTAATGGAATATGCAATTACTTCCCATTAATTAGTCCACTGCAATAACCACTTTAAACATGCTTCTCATAATAATTACTATTTTAAACTTGAATTATATCCTATAACAAGGGCCATCATATGGGCCATCATCTGAAAAACTTCTAGAAGAGCCCAAAATGGGCTGGGCCATCAGGCCAAACACCCTAAGATAAAAAAGGCTTTGATCCTATTGTATTAGAGTAGCTCTAATTAAGTGAAACAATCATCTCTGTGAACTAGTAGCCACCCACTGGCTAGCTAGCCCTGGAAGTGGCTCAGGTAGAAAGAAAGGATATCAATCTGTAGAAGATGTCAAGCCAGCTCCCTTCAAAACCACCCCAACAAGGATAGGCCTCCTGCCGTGTTGCCCTAATGCTACTTCAGTCTCTTCTAGCATCATGAGCTAACTCAGATAAAATGTGGGCAGGCAGGCTGCCTTAAAGCCAGTTCATTAGAATAAAAGACTGATGATTCTGTATTGACTTGATGATTGATTCAAGTCCAATTTCCTTAGTGTGATCCTCTCTTAGGCTTTATTAGAGGAGAAAAAGATGATACTGTTGTCATACAGTATGATTATCTATAGTAAAATATAGAAACAAAATATGAACCTGTATCCAGAAGTAGGAAGGAACATCCCAAATCCTCTGGGCCTTGGGCCCAGTCAGACTTGCTACTTCTGAGGACAATAGGTATTCTGGGCTGCAGGTTACGCCAAAGTCACAGGTTCTCTGTACTTTTCTAATGTCAGAAGACTTGGGATATCATCTGGCGGATGATAAAATACCCAGTCTGCAGATTTTCTGACAAAGTACAAAACTAATCCTCTCAAGGCCAAAAAGGGTCAAAAATACCCCTAAAAGCAGCCTACTAAACCTAAAGCTCACCCAAAGACACCCACTCTCTCAACAAAGCCAGAGGAAAACAGTCCTACCCCTCCTCACTCTCCCTTTGTATACTCCCTATATGACCCCAGGAGAAGCTTTTTGAATTTAACTGTCACTATGGCCCCACCTCAGAGCCTGAGGAGGAGCAGTAGCAAGAACTTGATCCTGGTGCACCAACTGAGGACCAAATCAAATTTTGGGATGTAAAAACTGCTCACAACATTTTGCAACCACAATGGAGCCTTTGCTGTTCCTGCCACTTTCCCTGAAAGTTATCCCATAATATCCAAGAAGGGAGGTTCCAGTTTTGTCTATAAGGGCTACAGCTTTGACTATAATGACAAAAGGAAGGCTATCTGTCAAATTCACTAAAATATGGTACCCTTGGCTGCCCAGCAAGGGATAACCACATTTGTGTTTACAAGATTTAAGGCATCAACTGTAGGCCACAACTGCAATGAGCCTTTTGATCCTCTGTATCAACTTATCTGCTGGTTTCTTTGTCAGTTTATCTCCATCACAAGGGGAAAACCCTTCACTGAGGTGGTAAATGATGCCCTCCTAAATCTTAACAATTCCTAACTTTCCTCTTGGTGACACCACCAAACTACAGATATATCTTGCTGATCAGATGTATGCTTTAAGCACCAAAGGCGTCAGTGCTACCTCCATTGACCAATTGATCTTAACAGATGAAAAAAAGTTATCTTGCTGTGATGTGCGCTTCCTTCTTTATGACTGCAGCCCAAACACAAAGGAGCATATAATCTGCTTTGCAACCTCTCAGTATTTGCGCAACCTCCTGAAATACAAGACCTGGCTTGCAGATGGCACCTTCTCAACCTGCCCAAAGATCTTCAGTCAGCTTTGAAAATTCATGGGCAGGTTGGAAATCTAGTCCTTCCCCTAGTGTTCTACTTCCTTCCCAACAAGAAGCAGGACACATATGTCTATGCTCTTAACATTCTCAAGAGCAAGTTAGATTAGATCCTCCAACCATTGAAGAGGAGCCCAATGAGACCAGATGGCGCAGGAAGAAGACCCTCACCCAAGGAGAAGACACCTCCACCCCCAAAAATTAGCCTGAGAGCTTGCCTTACCATGCATATCTGGTAGTTGATTTTGAAAAGGCTCAGGAAAATGCCTTTATTCAAGTCTTCAAGAGCCCCCCCTCAGGGATACCATTTCCACTTCCGGCAAGCACTATGCTGCTGCCTCCAAAAGTGCACAGATCTCCATGGGCTGGTCAACTCTAAAGGCACTAAAGAAGTCAAGGACGTGTTCAACTGCTTTGCTGCCCTTGCCCTGTGTCAGGGACCCACTTGACAGGGAAAAAATTCC
>QTSX02000367.1:0-42523 GCA_014839935.2 Entomophthora muscae | reverse complement strand
AGTCCAGATAGCTGCCATCCACATCATGCAGGACTACCTGATTCTCAGTTGTCTTCTCTACCTCCACTGGCCTTATATGCTTGAGCCTCTTGAGAATTACTACTGGCACCTTCTTCACAGCTCTTCTTGGAACGCTTCTAGAGTGACTGTTCACCATAGCTGACATCTTGAGACGCCAAGCCATTTTTAACCCTGTTTTCTAATCCATTGGAGAAAAATATTGCAAATTCTGATTGGATTAGACAATAAGTTGTCTACTTAGGCATCAAGCAATGTAACAATTGCGCAATTGCTTTATCTCAACATGCTTTTGATAAGGTTTGTTACATTTTAAACTCCTAGAAAATGGGTGTTTGAAGCGCCTTTTGAATGTACATCAGGTACAGGCTTTACTTCTGAGGTTATAAATAGTTCAACGTAGATAGTACCAATTCCTCCATTAGAAAAGGTGTGTGAAACCAGTAGTTCTCTTGTGTGGCTCTTTCTACTGTGCCTTTCCACTCTCCTCCTTTAGAAAGGTCCTTCTGTCTGTGCCTTCTTTCTCCTTATCAAAATTCCCTGCCTCCTACTATATAACTGCAGCACTATCAAAATAAATACCAGTTTTTGTCATTATATCCTTATATTCTTCTGTCCTACCAAAGGCTGTCACTATAACATCTACAGGTATATCATTAAGAGTTAGGTTCCTGACTAACTTTTTGTAGAAAATAGCATCCTATACTGCTACAAATACAACAGTCCTTGTAACTGTTCAATTGCTATACCTGATAGCAGGGTAGTAAACCCAAATAGGTGTGAACAATAGATCAAGGTAAAATTTTGTCTTTACTTTAGTATATTGCCAAGTGTATATAATGGGGTGGGAAATTGGAAGAGGGAAATTGAGGAATGGGGGAATGGAGAAAAAGCGTCAGACTTGGCATCAATACCAATATTAGTATCAATATCAATATTAGCTATTGATTTTATGTCCAGAAGTAAGGATAAATTGGGTGGTTGGGTTGTCAATTCTATTTCTGTTTAGTCTTCTTGACTTAAACACCAAGTTCAGGCTCTAATTCTGGAATCAAATGCCTTGTTGATTGTGCCTACGTAGAGGCTTTGAATGACCTAATTCCTGAAGAGCTTTTAGTGGAATTGAAAATTCTCTGGTATCCACTAGTTCTAAATTAGATAATTGTGCAAATGCAAAATGTGTAATTGTATTCTGGATCTGACTTTAAACTTAATGTCCATCAAATACAGCATTAGTTAGCCCATTTGCAACATGGTTGTTTTATCTCAGGCAGGCTAGATGATTGTCTAGGGCATTCTGGACCCTGACACTGTAGTGAAAACAAGCACCTATTTGCAGATGTTTATGGAATCCTTCACTTCAAGATGACTTATGGACAAACATACCATACATTCCTACTTACCAGAGAGTTAACACTATTCTCCAATACCACCAAGACCTAGGCCACATTAAGAGCCCAAACTTGAATGAGCTCTTGAAACATAAGGCTTAGTGACCCACACTTAACTGCAACGTGCAGGAAGTACTTGATCAATGTGAGGTGTGTGAAAAACTTTCCAAGAGTGATGCACTGTCAAAATCTTTACTACTCATTTCCACCCAACTACTCTTCAAAGTGTAGTCCCTAGACACTGTGGGGCCCATTCCAGTAAAGCATAATGATAAGAACTATATCATCACAGCCATTATTTTTTCTACACATTGGCCAGTGATACAGGACGTCAAAGCCAACACTGGTAACAATTTACAAATAATCATAGACAAGGAAATCATCAATAAGTTTGGAAAACCAGAACTATTGATTAATAATGGAGAAAAATGATTGGTCTCTGATAATACCAACCTCTACCTTGCTAAACAAGGCGTCAAACACATCACAATCACACCATATCATCCTCAGGATAAAAGCAGGTTCAAGCAACTGAAAAGCTGTGTTGTAAATTGCGCCATTAATGCTATTTTGATATGGCCTTCAAATAGTGATATGTGCAAAGATTTTTTAGGTTTTACTTTTGACTTTTGATATTTCTTTCCTTCTATAAATGGGTCAACATCAATATCAACTCATTCCATAATACCATACATGCCCTCAACTGATCCTTGTATGATTTCAATCCAACATGATCCCCTCTGCCACTCTGTTGACCTATTGAGTAATCATTGACCCTTTTCTAATATTTAAGTAGAATCACCTCCCCTAATAAAGACAAGTTTATCCACATTTGTTATGGCTTTTGTATTCTTCAAGCCTTTTTCATTCCTTTTTGCCAAAAGGAAGTCCTCTTCTTTCATTCCAGGAAATTAAGGTTTGTGCCCTTAATTTTGCCCTGAAGGCTAACCCAAGGCTAGCTTTAAACCTCAAATCTTTTGTTATAAAGATTTCCTACAGTATCCTACTGGATGTTGTTCCCAGGAGCCAAAAACAACAAAATGGTGCTCACTACAGGGGCTGCAAGGCCCTTGGTTAATCTGTTCCCCTGCAGCTTCTCTGGTTCTTCTCTTTTTGTCTCTGTAGTACCTAAACCACCCAAAGTCTCTAGTACTCTGCTTGAGGAAGATATCACTGATCCCCCCTCTATGCAAATGTTAATGGTGTTATCTCCTGGGCCTGTGTAGCCCCCCTGTCAGATTTCTCTCTCAATTATGATTAAGATCACACCATTGTGCTCTCCCTTCTTTGCATGGGCACAGTGACAATGCATACCATTCCTGGACTCCACCCTGGCTATGCCTCTGAGGATCTGTACTCCTTCCTACTGGATTTTTGTCTCCCCCTGCTCCAATGAAGTCCATGGAAACTATTGGTGTGCTGTTCAATCAATTTACTCAGCCTGGCTTAGTCCACCACCAGTGACGTTAGGGTCACAGAACCAACTTCTGTCTGCTGTGGCTACTGCCATCTCCAATAATTACATGCAGAACATGGCTTACCAGGAGTGAACCCATAGCCTCTTTGCCTCTATTTCCAATAACTAACACAACTTGTTGGCTTTGAAGAAGTACCTGACCTTGTCCTTAAACTTGCTTTGTTCCCTTCTCCCAGGATACATCAGGGATCAACTATGTGAATTAGACAACCATCAAGCTACATGACAAGGACAGATCAAATCAACTCTCTTGAAATATTGACAAGATTTTAAGACCTTAGTTGAAAAACTCAATCAATTCCAAGAGAATATTAATTCTCAACTTGAGTTGGTTGGAGCCCATGTTAATAATTGGGGGCAACAACTACACCAGCAGTATAGCTTGGATAAGGCTTCTCTAGGCAATAATCTTTGCCAAGTTCAGAACTATATTAATGACAGAGTAGCCTCAATTGAAGTGACTCCCCCTACTTCTTCTGTTGAAAATCCATCTGCTTTTGAGGATAAGGTTTGGGAAGCCATAGCTGAGCTCAAAGCCACTACCCAACGCCAGGCAGCTCTTCCAAACCCTCCACCAGTTGACCTGATTCCCAACCCCTTAATTGCCTTATTGACAGACCAACTAGCTACAATGTGTGGTGAGATCAAGTATTTGCGCCAATGCCTCTCCAATCAGGATGAGTTGTCCTCTGAACCTGAGGGCAGTGGAGAGGCTGAGGCCACTGGAGAGGCTGAGGCCACTGAGGTCCCTACTTCTACAGACTACAGATGCTTTCCTAGTCTAGAAGAACAACCTTGTATCAATTGTTTCCTTGCTTTAGATCACTTGGCTGTAGTGACCAATGATGTTGCAGATAGACAGAAAATGCTAGAAAGAGAAGTGCAGACCCTTATCTGCTTGACAGAAATAATGAATGAACAGGTGACCCCTTTGACATATCAGGCTACCGCTTTAGCCACCTGTTTTAATGGGATTGCAGGTACCTTGGCTGTGCACCAGATACAAGTTGATGAACTTGAAACTGTTGCCACTACTACCAGGGATATTAGTGGGCAAAACAGCTCTACTCTAGACACCCTAGAGGAGAGTCTCTGGCTCCTATGGGCTAGAAAGCCTGAAGTGTAATCTGAGATTTAAGGAAACTCTTACATCAATGTTCTAAATCAGGGTGATAACAGCCAGTTAACCTTGTTGTCCATTGGTCATAATTATAAGCCCAATTTCAAGGGCAGCTTTATTAAGTTTGACTCCCTGGTACTTGACACGTTGTTGAGTGCCAGGGAGTTGAGTGCTGCATATGTGAATCTATTGATATTTTTGGCTTAACTGATTTTAAGCTAATTTTTACTAGAAATTTAGGGGTTCAAAACCAAAAACTGAGTTTAAAATTACTCAAATTTGACTCCATTTAATAATTCAGTTAGCTTAAAGACCAATTTAAGGGGCAATTTATAAGTAAATTTGCTAGTAAAAATAAAAACTTGTGTTTGAAAATCAAAAAGAAAAAGTAACCAGTTTGACACTTTTTAAACCAAATCCTAATTTTATTAATAAAATACATATGCACTTATATAAAATTTGTTATTTAATATAATATTTTTATATTTAGTGCCCATAGTAGTTGATTAAGCTCCCAAGCACTACTATAATGGATTTGGTGGTATAGAGATTGATCAAATACCCTACTTGTTTTACATTATGTCATTTTTGGGTTTGTGGATTAAGTGGTGCCACATAAATTAAGCTCAATTTATTAATAGATTTCATATGTATTTTATAAAAAAACAGAAACTTGACTCCTCCTCTGTTTGACTCTATCCACTTGCCACCTGATTGTTTTTGGATTTATCTAATAAAGGTGTGGAATTAAGGCTAAATAATAAGTGACACACTATGAGCGCCACTTGACACCCATCCACTTGACACTTTAACTTATGGCTAGTACAGAGAGCTTCTTAAAGTTTTAACCAACACTATGGTAAATAATTCACTCCCAGCTCCTCCCAGCATAACTTAAACACTAATAAACACCTTCCCACTCATTTACTTCTTTAACTTATGTTGTATTTTTTTGAGCATATGAAACTGCCTTTTTTTTGAGTTAACTTTTGAACCTGTTTTAAATTTAAGCAAGTTTTATATGTAAAAAATAGTAAATTTGATTTTTCTGCTTAACTCTGGCATACTCAACAGTGCCAAACTTGACACTTTACTATGTTTTGAATTTTTAACTCCCAATACAAATTTTCACATAATACTTTTTTTGCAATTATAATCTACTACTCTTCCTTCTACTCCCATATAATTTTTATATACTTCTTTTGATTTTCAATTATACTTTTACATTGATTTAGCATTAAGATGTTATGCTGAACCTAACATATTTGATTCTTCACCATAAAATCATTTATTTTCTATGTTTTAACCTTTATATCTATACTTTGAATTTCTATTTTTCTTATATTTACTTTGTTATGTTTTTTCTTGATAAATAAATCTTTATTTGCATACTTTTTACTTAAATCTTTCTTTACCTCTTTGTGTTTTATATCTTTCATAATTTTTTATTTACAAAACTAAACTTTATTTTAGTCAATATCAAACAAGAAAAATAAGCCTACCAAGCGCCAAGCCTCCAAGGGCTCTAAAGAACCAGTCACCACACCCAAGAGTGTCAAGAAGCCTGAAAAGGCAAAGTCTCTTACTCCATATTCCCCCACCCCATCTCCTTCCACTTCTCCTACTCCTCCACCCTCATCTTCCACTTTCTCTTCATCTTCCCCCAAAAATTCCGCCCCCAATAAATCTGATAGTGATCTTACCAAACACTCAGAGGCCGGCTCCAAGCCCACTAAGGAGCGCTGTACCAAGAAGGCAAAGGCTGCCAAGGAGCCCACCTCTTCTTATGGTAAGAAAAAGGAGGCATCTAAGCAGGTTTCAAAGAGCCCTTTCCCCCCTCCTGATGGCTCTTCCTCCTTCCCTCATCTGACCCCCAAGATGAGCCTGAGGAGTACTTCAAGAGGTTCAAAGCTTCTGGTCATGTGGCTTGGGATCAACTGGTCATCCACAAAATTTGTAATGTGGACAGAGAGTTCAAAGTTCCAAAAGCGCTTGCCCCATTTCCCCCCATCATGTCTATAAAGGGCAGCCCTGGCTATGTTGCCAAAAATTACATCTTCAACTGCAACAATCAAAAGCAGCAAACAAAAATCAAGCACTTTGTCTGTGAGGATAAGACTTGCGGGCCTGCCTGAACACCAAGGGCTGGGAGCGGGTAACAGCCAAGAAGGGGGAGCACACATGCAAGCCCCCCAATTATTTAATTACTTAGATGCTTATATTATATCTGGTTCAGATGATCCTCACCTCCTCCCACCTCCAGGCTTCTGATATGGCCATTAAGGCTTTTCAACACCTCAAACCCAACAATCTTAAGTTGGTGCCAACACAGGAACAGTTGATCAAGTTTATCAGCAACAAAGAAATTGCTGCCAATCCTCCCCTGCCCAAGACCTCTGACGTCCTATCAGAGCTCACACTCACTCATGAGCTTAAGCAGCTCTGTTGCATTATTGAATGAATCAGCCAAAACATAGTCAGTTTATGTTAAGGACAATAGAACAATTGCCCACTTGTTTTGCCGCATTTGCTATTCTATGACTGTAAACTTGTTTAGTTGCGTCTAAAAAGAGCTATTTGAATCAAGGGTTTATTGCGCATAGAGCTTGGTCTTTACTTCTGTGGCTACTAATAGAATTGAAGCATTTAAGAGCCACTTTTCTCCATTTGGCAAGGCATGTAAACCGGTTGTTTTCTTGCCCAGGCACTTTCCAATGCCATTTCTCCACTGCCTTCATATGGCAAGTCCTTTATTTGGTGCCTCTTTCCTTTGGCAATAATTCCCCTGCCCTCACTATATAACCTTCTAAAAAATCAAATAAAGAACCAGCTTTGTCTTATTATCCTATTATCTTCTTATATTCTTCTTTTTTTACCCAGGATGTCACTATACCACAGCAGGTATAGTATTAAGATAAAGAAGTAGCATTATTAACTATTTTTAGAATTCAGCACCCAGGCTACATATTTTATGATAAGCTCCCAAGTAAGGAGTGCTTCCTCCTCCACAATGATGGTCCCAGCTCAAAGGACTGTATAATCTGCTATGCAACTCAGCAGAACCTGATGGAGTTGAAAAAATTGTCAACCTGGCTAATTGGCGGTATTTTTTCCACTTGCCCCCAGATGTTTAAACAGCTCTGGATGATTCATGCCCAGATTGACATCCAGGTGATTCCACTTGCCTTTTTCCTTCTCCCTGGGGCCACTTAGGCCATAAACCCTGTGCTTTCTCCATCCTTTGCAGAGAACTTTCCCTCCTCCCCCCAAAAACAACAATGCCAATAAGACCCTCCCACACCTGCACTAACTCTCCTGCTGCTGACAAGGACCAGGCCACCCTTGACTTGGAGAAAAAGGTAAGGCTCAGAGCTCTAGGGCCTCACATGTGTATTATGGACTTTAATCCTGCTCAGTTCAATGCTTTTGAACAGATGTTTAGAAGGGAGGTGCAGGGGTGCCACTTTCACTTTCACTTCTACCAATCAGTTGCTTGCAATGTGCAGGCCCATACCAAGATTAGTAGGTTGAGCCAGAGGGACACTTTGGACACCTGCAAATTTGTGCTTGCACAATTTAGTGCCTTGGCTTTTTTAAAGCCAAAGCACACTGTGCAGGGGTTTGAGGTTCTCTCAAATAATCCATATATAGCCAAGCATCTGGAGTTCAAGTCTTTCCTTGAGTACTTCAAACCCTAGTGGATTGAGAAGGTTGTCACGCAGAGGCAAGGCAAGGCCTGTGCCAAGGCCAGTTGGACCGTTTACTGGGCGGCTGTCAACAGGGAGCTGAAGACCACTTTGGCTCTAGAGGCTTATCATAAGCAGCTGAAGGCTAACTTTGGGCTTCACCCAAAGTTCAACAAGTTCTTTTTCCTCCTGCAGCATGAGCAAGAGAAAACCATCTCCAAGTTCATAGATCTCCCCAATTGCATCCCCCGCCAAGCCAACAACCTGCTCCAACCTCTTCACCAAGGCCATCCAGGGTGCAGCCAAGCACAAGTATAAGGCCTCTGAGATTAAGCAGCAGCTTGAGCCTAATGCCACTGCCCTCCTGGAAGGGGCTAAAATGAACAGGGGAAAGAAGGATTAAGAGTAAAATTGCTTGCTTGCTTTTATGGTTTTAACTTTTAACTTTTTAGCTTTAATTTTAACTTTTTTGTTTCAATCAATTAGTTTTTAGTTTTAATTTTTCTATTTTTTGATTTAATTATATAGTACTAATTATTTTATGTATACATTACAAGTTTTATATTAATATTTATAGTTGAAAGTGATTGAAATGTCTTAAATTTTGTTAATTTACTACTAAAACATAAGATATTCACAGTTGTGATTATTGAACTATATCAAATAATTATTAATATTTCTTTACATTTTGTGTAGCTTGTATGATTGTGAATTTTGTTTATTTTTGTTTCATTGGAAATTTAATTTTCATGGTTATCAAAAATATTTTTATAATGAAGAGTGTAAATTACATAGTAAAATGAGAAATAATTGCTATTTTCTCCTTATTATTCTTAATTAAGGTACTGTTTTATTGCACTTTTGATTACTCTAGGGTCACTTTAGTATACCATAGTTGTATAGCTTGATTTTTTACCTTAAAATTTTTCATTACATCAAGATCTGTTAATTAAAAAGTGTTGATTTCCAGTTGTCAATCAGGGGAAAAGCTGAATTCTCACTTTACTATAGTGTCAAGCACCAGGGAGTTGAAATTACCACAGTTGCCCTTTCAAGCATATCTTTGATCCTAAGACCTCTACCATCTCTGCTTTCTTGACTATCTACAAAACTGCAATGCAAAGGGCCACAAATGATCTTAAGAAAGAGCACATCCTTATCTGGCTGCATCCCACTTGCCAAGAAGCAGTCATCCACAAACTCCCCTCCATTGGCACTTGGGAAGATATGAAGCACCTGCTTATCAAGGAATCTGGTGATAACCTCAGTTTAAAGGTTAATAAAGATGCCTTTATGCATATCTCTTTCAAACCCAAATGAACTCTGGCCAAGTTTGCTGATTGCTTCTATATTGAGGGAAAACAGATCATCACCAGTCATTAATTGACCCCCCAGGAAGTGTATACAGCATGCTCCAATGCGTTGAAGGTGAACCAACTCCTGTGTCTCCACTTCAAGGCGCGTAAGGCATCCCTTACTTCCATGAAGAGTATCAAGAACCTCCTGCAAGATATGCATTTGACTCATGGGGGAACTGTGGTTTGCAATAATAAGGCAAATAGCGCTGGAACTACTTCTTACACTCTGTGTATCATGACTCTTGGCTCTAATGGGCAATCCAAGTGTCAAGGTTGTCATAATTGTGGTTGAATTGGGCAACACTTGCAAACCTGCACTAACTCTTGCGTAGAGGGATGTGATCCCAAAGAGCAGGCAGAAAAAAAGAGGTCAGCTTAGAGGCAGATACGCTCTCTGCTGTCTAATCTCCCCTGTCTTCTCCTGATCCTCCCTCTGATAAAGAATCTTCTCCTTTTTCTGGCCCTACTATTCTTCACCTCTTCCATGATTTGTCAAGCAACTTTGAGCCCAAAGATTCTGACCGCAGTGATCCAGAGAGCCATAGATACTTAGTGCTAGCTGTCCCTGAGACTGTGTTGGTCTTATACAAGCTTTGTTCAGGGAAGACCACAACTACATCTTGCCCACCTCTGTCTGAAGCTAAGGCCATGATGGCTTGCCCTTACCTAGCCCAGGCTCATTGACCCCCTGTCTTGGTGGACTCCTCAAGAGAGGTTGCTGAGCTAGCTGAGGCCCTCTTCCAAAATGACACTGTGTCCCTTCCTTTGAAAACTGTATAAAAGGATATTTATGCCTTGATATGAATGTTAGCAAAGTAAGAAAGAGAACTGGAAGCAGCGCAAGGCATTCTGACTGTCTTGCCACCCTTTGAAAAAGACATCACCCACATAGAGGTATCCATCCAGAAGGTTAAAATTAAGGCCATCCTGGACACAGGTTCTCCTGTCAATGTTGTATCTTCCAAATTGATGAAGAACTCAAACTTGCGCCTTATCTCAACTATACTCAGTCTTATAGAACTGCTGGTATGACTCAGACTCAGGCTATTGATGCCTAATCTGCTCTGCCAATGAGGTTTGGGAAGCTTTGTAATGCCTCCCCTGCTGCTGTTCTAGAGAACAAAAGCTATGACCTTCTGGTAGGCACTCAATGTTTTTGAGAATAAAATGGGATTTTCAATCTCTAAGATGGGTACCTATCCCTCTTAGGGTATGAAGTCCTGTTGATCTTTGAGGAGCCCCGCGGCTCCCTGGAAAGCGTCTTAAGACTTGTGTCCTCAAATACCCCACTGGCATCTTCTTGCTGAAGTGTAGTACTCACTCCTCCAATATGTGTTCCCCAAATCCTTCTTGTCCTGCAGAGGAAGGTGTCCCCTTGCTTGCTCCTGCAGCTATCACTATTCCGCCTGGCTCTCAAGTGATTATCAATTCTCAAATCTCCTATAAATCTCCAGAAAAGTTGTTCTTAGAGTTGTATTCTCCGGATTCTTAAGTCATAAAGAGCCTTGGTTATGCCCTAGGATTCTAGATCAAACTCTTAAGGAGCCTGTACAGCTGCTGCTAGCTAATCTGACTACTACAACCATGCAAGCTTCTAGATGCCAATTTGTGGGACATGGATGCATATCAGGAGCAGAGCAAGTGGCTTCTCTCTACCTCTTTGGGACTTTCAGTAAGACAACTTGCCAGAAAAAGACCCTCAAGTGCTGTCCCTGTTTACAGTCACTGATTTCCTGCAGCTATCACCTATCCAGAAGAAAGATGTATTGGAACTGCTTGATCAGTTCAACAACATATTTGCTTCTGGGATCAACAACTATGTTTTAGCAAAAGTGGTCATTCATCATATTGATACAGATGATGCTCCTCCCTTCTGTTCCAAACCTTACTGTCACAGCAGGGTAAAAAATGCCTAGGTTTCCAAAGAATTCAGACAAATATTGGATGCTGGACTCTTAGCTCCCTCTCAGAGCCCTTGGGCCTCCCCCTTACTAGACCTTAAAAATAAGGATGGAGGTCATTGTATTGTGATGGACTACTGCCGCCTAAACTCTCTCACAAAAAAATATTCATACCCTCTGCCAAGAATTGATGATGCCCTTAGTGAGCTGGTAGGCTCAAAGTTCTTCTCAGACATGGTCTTAGCATCAGGATACTGGCAGGTTGACTTGTCCCCAGAAGACCGGGGAAAGGCTGCCCTAATTACATCAGAATGTCCCTACAAACCCACTCAAATGCCTCAAGGACTCTGTAATGCTCCAGCTACTTTTCAAAGATCATGGACTCCATTCTACGTGACCTGAAGCTCTCCTGTGTACTTGTATACCTGGACAATATCATGGTGTTCAGTTTCAGTTTCACTGGTCATTTGGACCATCTCAAGTCTATCTTTCTTAAGATTTGAGAAGCTGGTTTGAAGCCCTAACCTTACAAGTGCTCTTTCTTTAAGGAAAACTTGATTTCTTGGGCCATAAAGTCACTCAGACTGGAATACGCCCCATGGACAATAAGGTGGAAGTCATTGATAAGATGCTGCCCCTCCCCAATCTATGTGAGGCTCAATTATTCCTGGGCATGATAGGATACTATTGACAATTTATCTCTGACTTTGCTGAACTATGAGAACCCCTTGTCCAACTCATCTGTAATGTACCTTTTGAGTGGACTTATAGCCAACAGCAATCCTTTGAGGCTTTGAAAACCAAGATCAAAGAGCCTCCCATGCTAGTCTACCCTATTATGATAAGGAGTTCATCTTGTACACTGACACTAGTGGAGTAGCTGTGGGTGCCATTTTAGCCCAGCTTGATGATGAAGGCGTTAATTGACATGTGGCATATTCTTCAATGTCCTCAACAAACACGAGAAAAATTATAGCGTCACTGAGAAGGAATGCCTGGCTGCACTACATGCTGTGAAGCAATTTTGGCACTAAATCTATGGGACCCACTTTACTGTAGTCACTGACCACTTGCATCTTAAGTGGTTGCAATAGCTTAAGGAACCTGAAGGTTTACTGGCTTGTTAGGCTCTGTGCTTACAAAGATATGATTTCACTGTAGTACACCAACCTGGTGCAAAACACCATAACACCAATTAATTGTCTAGAATTTCTATACAGGACATCCTGCTGATGCTTATTGTCTATATAAGTTAATAGGATACTCTGACTCTTTAACCAATGAACCAGAGGAGATCTGTTTGACTTTGCAAGTCTTATCAAAGGATACCGTCACTTGGGATAGGCAGCTCTTCAAGAAGGTCATCAATACCTATCTGCCCTACATCTGCCCTAGTATGAGAATAGTCATCATCATCCAGGCTATATTGACACTGGACATGGAGGTATAGCCAAAAATCATGACTGGTTGTGCAAGAACTTCTACTGGGAGAACATGCGCCTCCTGATCCCTGATGTCCTTGCCTCCTGTCACTCTTGTCAACTCCAACGCCTTTAACTATCCCAACATCAGTTCAAGCTCATCCTTCCTAATCATGCCTTCCACTCTGTGAGTATTGATGATATTGGACCTCTCCCTCAGTCTATATCTGGATGTTGTTTCATCTTGGTAGCTGTGGAACATTTTAGCAAATGGGAAAAAGCCAGAGCTACAAAAGATATAACTGCCAAGAATACTGCCAATTTCTTGTTACAAGATATCTTCTATTTACACAGGTGCCTGCAAGTCCTACTATCTGATAATGGCATCAACTTCAATGCTTGCCTCATCACGTCTATTGTAGAAGCTATGGGAACTCACCAGTTCTTTTCTGCACTGTATAACCCTTCCACCAATGAGAAAGTGGACCAAGAAATTTCCTTCCTTGTATCCATTATAAGGAAGCTCACTCTCTCAGATGCTGCCAATTGGGATATGTTTCTCCCTGCTGACCTCTTAACTTATTGACTCAGTAGACATTGTGTGACTGACCAGCCCCCCTTTGTCATGCTGTATGGACATGAAGCCACAGCCCCGCAATCTTGGGGCCACCTCTGATTGAAGTTGATGCAGCTGCCAACCCTGAAGCCCATGTCAAGGATTTAACCAATTGCATCATTTACATTCAGGATACAAGCTACTCTACTGTCTAAAAGGTCAAGGCTTTAGAGATCTTGCCTTCCAATGCTTCAAGGGCCCCCTCCCTGAGTTTTAAGTAGGTGACCTAGTTCTTCACTATCAGAATTTTACGGGAGGAAGGGCCCACAAGCTAGACTCCCTCTGAGTTGGACCTTGTGGAGTCACCTTCAAAAAGGGTGTCAAGTATAATGTGAAACTGTCATCATCTGGCTGTTCTTTTGCCTGAGTTCACTTCAAATTCCTCTTCAAATATCAACTTCCTGTGTCTGATCTTGATGGGAGAGATGTCAGAAAATATTCCATTTATACTATTTTGATATTGCCTTCAAATAATGATAGCTGCAAAGATTTGACTGGTTTTGCTTTCAAGTTTGGGAATTCCTTGCTTTCCTTAAATGGGTCTGTGCCAACATCCACCCATTCCAGAATACCATACCTTCCCTTGTCTGATCCTGATATGACCTCATCCCAATGTGACCCCCTTGACTACTCTATCTATCTAATGAGTGATCACTGTCCCTTGTCTACTACTTAAATAGAATTATTTCTCCTGATAAAGACAAGTTTATCCACATTTATGTTGTCTTTAATATTATTCAAGCTTTTTTCTCTCCTTTTTGCCAAAAGGACTTTCACATCTTTTATTCCAGGAAATTAAGGTAAATGCCCTTAATTTTGCCCTGAAGGCTACCCAAGGCTAGCTTTGAACCTCAAATCTTTTTTTATAAAGATTTCTTGCTGTGTCCTGCTGTATTTTGTCCCCAAGATCCAAACAAGACAAGCAGCCTGGTACAGGCCCTTATCAAACTCACTGCCAGTGCACCTGAGGGCTGGCACAAAAATTGGCAAACACACTCCTTGTTTGTCACAATTGGGTGAGCAGATCCACCAGAA
Organism: Entomophthora muscae; assembly: GCA_014839935.2. Lineage (NCBI taxonomy): Eukaryota > Fungi > Entomophthoromycota > Entomophthoromycetes > Entomophthorales > Entomophthoraceae > Entomophthora > Entomophthora muscae. The sequence goes on along the minus strand of QTSX02000367.1, from coordinate 28,500 downwards.
AGAGCCCTTTAAAAACAGTATATGGTTTGTAACCCAACATCATCCAAGCTCTCACAGGGCCTAAATTAGATATACCAAAAAAAGTACTGCCTTGTTCTGACTCCCAAGTACTCCAAGCCAATATCAATCAAAAGGAGAGAGAGGAAAAATGGTTACAAAACATGTTTGTCCCCATCCAAGATAGACACAAAGTTGGGTATGAAGTTTGGATGATGAATACAGAAAAAAGAATGTTACAGCCTGAGAAAGTAGGGAATACCATTATACTAGAGGTAAACAACAAAAACACTTACCTAGTACAAGGGTTAGGAAAAAGAAAGCAGGATAAGGTCCTTTAATTTAAATTCAGAACCTAAAGGTAAAAATGCAGGATTATCAAATTCTTTTGTGTGAACTCACCAACTTAATGGAGTAATTTTCATCCCAGAACAGCTTAATTTTTATATAAAAGGATGAAAAGTACTCCATTAAGTTGGTGAGTTCACGCAAAAACAATTTGGCAATCCTGCATTTTCACCTTTTGGTTCTGAATCTACAGTACCACAATATACTCTGTCCCTGAAAGACTCAACAGAAGCAACAGGAGTCTTTCCTGCCTGCAGTAGGAAATGCCATCTTGAAATATTCTATCTCAAATTTATGCTATCTCAAAACCATAGCAAAAACGCCAATTCAATTTACAGAATTACAACTATGAAAAACAGGCTTTAAAAATCTGGTTTTTTGAACTCAAAAAAGTCCAAAAAAATTCAAAATAAAATTCAAAAAACTTTTCAGGCTTAAAAAAGCTTCAGGATTTTAAATCTGCAATAAAAGGGGGTCAATTAGTAGCAACATAGTTGCATAAAGGGCAAAAGTCAAAATATACACAAAAACAACCCTTTTAATCTATTATAACTATCTTATATAATTTAAAATAAGCAAATAATTGTATCAAATACTAAGTAAAAGTCAAAAACAATAAAATCAAAGAAAAAAAAGATACAATAAAGAAGAGTTTATTGGGAAAGGGCTCAAACATTGGTTGATAGAGCAAAAGAGATGGCCTTAAGATGCTCAAGCTTTTTATCCTTGGGATAGTAGGCAAGGATCACCTTGCTGATCTCAGTGTACTTTTTCATTGCCTCATTTTGCTTAGGTGGATCACCCCTGGTCTTTATTCCAGTTTTAAAGAGCCAGGAAGGGATGGCCTGCTGTGTTTTCAAGTGAATAAGGATCTCATTAAATTTGGGCTTCTTGAACCTGACCCTAGTTGCAAACTGGCCATGCTACCCTTCAAGAGAAGTGTTGTTATTAATCAACCTGTCTTTGACCTGCTTGAAGCAGTTCCAGGTGATTAAGTCACTGCATTTTGGATGTGGTGTGCTCCCTGAAAGTTACCAACCCATTGAGTTTCAAAATACTCAAAAAAAAGTGCAAAGTCTGCCTGGTTGGCAATGATATAGGAGTGACGGAGAAGGATATTGTAGAAGGCATTGGTTTTCTCCTTTATTACTAGGCCAAGGGCAGCAAAGCAGTTAAAGATGTCCTTGGCCTCTTTTGTTTCTTCTGCATTGATGAGCTCATGGAGGTCAGAGCACTTTTGGAGGCGGCAGCAGAGTGCCTTCTGGAAGTGGAAGTAGCATCTCTGAGGGGAGCTCTTAAAGACACAAATAAAGGCATTTGCCTGAGCCTGTTCAAAATCCACTATCAGATATTCATAGTAGGGAAGGCTTTCTGGATGCTTTTTGGGGGTGGGGACATCTTCTGCTTGGGCTTTGGTCTTTTTCTTGCGCCCTTTGATCTCCTTGGGCTCCTCTTTAATGGTTGGGAGGATTTCATCAAGCTTGGCCTTTAGGATTGTGAGTGCACAGACATATGTTTCCTGCTTCCTGTTGGGAAGGAAAAAGACTACCAGGGGAAGAACTAGATTACCAACCCGCCCATGGATATTCCAAAGCTGGCTGAAGAGCTTTGGGCAGGTTGAGAAAGTGCCATCTGCAAGCCAGGTCTTGCATTTCAGCAGGTTGCGTAGATCCTGGCTTGTGGCAAAGCAGATAATACACTCAGGGGTGTGTTGACCATCATTGTGAAGAAGGAATATCTCCTCATGGCGGGATAATTTTTGTTCCTCTGTAAGGATCAATTGTTCAATGGACATAGCACTGACGCCTTCAGTGCTCAGAGCATATATCTGATCAGTGAGATATCTCTGTAATTTTGAGGCGCCACCAACAGTTGCAAGTTGGGTATCATTTTAATTAAGGAGGAATCATTGAAAATCTCAGTTGCGGTTTGATCCTTGGTGGTTGGGATCACCTGGCAAAGAAACCAGTAGATAAGTTGGTAAAGGGGGTCAAAAGACTCAGCGCAGACATGGTTGACAGTTAGGGCTTTAAATCTAGTGAACCCATAAGTAGTGAGTCTAGCTGGGCAGCCAATGTTATCACATTTATAGTGATGTTGGCAGATGGGGTTCTTCTTATCATTACAGCTGAAGCTGTAGCCCTTGTAGACAAAGCCGGCATCCCTTTTCTTTGTCATGATGGGGTAGCTGGCTGGATATGTGGCAGGCACAGCAAAGGTGCCATTTCAATTGCTATATTATGGATGGAGTTAAGATCCCAGAGCTCAATTTGGTCATCTGCAGGAGCACCAGGCTCAGGCTCCTCTTCCTCTTCAGGCTCTGAGGTGGGATCAGAGTGGCAATTGAAGTTGAATAACTTCTCTTGGGGGTCTGAGGGGGAGTACACAACTGGAGAGTGGGGAGGGGTAGGACTGTTTCCCTCTGGCTCAGGTGATGAAGTTGGGGTCTTGGGGAAGCTTTGGCCTTAGAGGGCTGCTTCTTTGGGGTAGTCTTGGACTTTTTGGCCTTTAGAGGAGTGATCTTGGACTTTGAGGCCTTGGAGGCCTTGGGCACAGCTTTGATAATTGACTTGAGAGGCATCTAAAGGTAAATTAGTATTAAAATATGAGCAATTTGAAGGTTATTTTTAAAGGGAAAAATGATAATGTTTTTAATATAAAGTTATTTAACTTTTTATATAAAATTGTAGAAAAAACTTTAAAAATATATAATACCAAAATTTTATAGTTTTTATTATATAAAAATATTTTTTGTAGTGCAAGTATGCAAAAATTTGATTTTTGAATGTAAAATAGCAGTCAAAACAGTGTATTCACAATGCTGTAATTGAGATGATGTGGCTCAAAAACAAAGTGATTTTTCATATTTTTATTTTAAAATAAGAAATTCATATTAGAGCTAGCTCAACTAGTCCAAAGAGTAAATATTGACTATCTTAAAAACTAGCTTAAAAAGTGGGGTTAAAAAGTACCCAGCTGTTTAGAGAAGGCTAAAAAATACATATTTGCAAAGTGTAAATAATTTTCTTACATTTGCTTTTTTGTGGTTTTTGAGGTGCAATACATCATCTAGAAAGACGCCATCTAGAAAAAATTTGTAATAGAGTCAGGATTTTTATCAGAAAAATTAAAAAGTTGCTGAAAATTATTAATCAGTTAATTTTTAGATATTGGTTTCTAATACGGCATCTAGAAAACGCTACTGTAAATTCAGAACTTGAACGTAAAAATGCAGGATTGTCAAATCCTTGGTCCAAATTTTGAATCACTTTTGTGGGATAGCCTTTTTTAATTAAATTGATTTTTTTGAGCATTTATTTGAATATTTAAAAATGTGCAAAACCATAGACACTTTGCAAAGTTCAAGTCAAACTGCATATTTCCAATGGATAAAATGAATTAACTGGAATCAGATTTGAAGTTTTCAAATCCATCAACCATTTTCATTAAGTTTGCTGTGTTTTTTTGGGATTGTGGGATTGTCGAATCCAAGAACCAAATTTCAAATCAAATTTAGATGCCACTAGTAAACTCAAATAATAATTGCGGGAACTGGAATCCAAATTGGATGTACAGTAAGAAACTAGTACAAATCAACCCAAATCAAGAAGCTCCACTCTGGATAAAATCAAATGAAAAATACAATCTCAACAACCATGTTTAGAAATTAAATTAAGAGAAAGGTAAAGTTGTCTAAACTGGAAATGATGCAATATCCTGCACTCTAAATCACTAATATAGCAACCATAAACCCATATAATAATATATGAGCTACCCTCCTGATGACGCAGAAATTTTTAAAAAGTTTTATGCCTCTGGCGTAGCCAGGGGCCATAAACTTTGTTTCAAGGAAGAAAGGAGGGGGAAAGATAAACTATCAGTTTACTACAAAAGTGTTAATGTATTGCTATTAAGGATACTTGATTATAGTAGAATTTATAAAATGCTAATAATAAATTAGAATTATATATTACAATCTATCTTATCATGTTGTCTTTTCCTTGATGTGTTGATAGTTCATTTGCTGTTGATAATGTGCTTTTGTTTAATTGGATAGTTTCACCTCCAGTTGCCTTGGCAATAGAAAATCAAGTTGCCTCTGAAACCACAGCTGGTCTCAGGGAGGCAACTTGATTTCCTATTGCCAAGACAACTGGAGGTGAAACTATCCAATTAAACGCAAGCACATTATCAACAGCAAATTAACTATCAACACATCAAGGAAAAGACAACATGATAAGATAAATTGTAATATATAATTCAATTTTATTATTAGCATTTTTTAAAATCTACTGTAATCAAGCATTGAAATTTTAGCTGTCCTAAAATAGAATAAGGAAATTTTTAAGAATGCCTATGATTCCTAAAAGAATTAGCACAAATCCACTCTAGATCCTTTGACATCCTTTTTGAGATGCCCATAAATTATATTTATTTCAAATTCACCTCATTTTTGATTTGAAACTTGGTTCTTGGACTTGACAATCCCACAATTTCAGACTTTTTAAGTTTTACATGATGTCTATGATTTGTTTGAAATACAGGAAATCTTAACTTGTACATTGGTATCCCACATTTCTGATTCATGTATCCTGCATTTGTTTGCTGTGTTTTGTCTTTATTTAGTTGAGCTATCTTCTCAAGGGATTCAAAATTTGCCAATTTAAATAAATCAAAAAAGTCAAATTAAATGGCTGATTTTTTTAAATATTTTAATTTTCACTCAGCTGAGTTGCCTGCAAAAGTGATTCAAAATTTGGACCAAGGATTTGACAATCCCGCATTTTTACGTTCAGGTTCTGAATTTACAGTATCACAAATTAAAATAAAAGGAGTGTTATCCAAATAAGATTTTTTGAGTATAAAAACACTTAATCAATATCCTAAATTATGCCATCTAGAAAGACAGCATCTGGAATCAAATAATAATTATACTTTTATGTGATTAATCCAAGCCTTTCCCTTATTAATTTGGAATAAAATATGATATCAATGTATGACTACATATAATGGTTCAACTTAAATCAATGCCACTCTGATAGTACTGTAAATTCGGAACCTAAACGTAAAAATGTGGGATTTTCAGATCCTTGGTCCAAATTTTGAATCACTTTTGCAGGATGGCCTTTTTTAATAAAGTTGATTTTTTTGAGCATTTATTTGAATATTTGAAAATGTGCAAACTCATAGACACTTTGCAAAGTTCAAGTAAACTGCATATTTCCAATGGACAAAATGAATTAACTGGAATCAGATTTGAAGTTTTCAAATCCATCAACCATTTTCATTGAGTTTACTATGTTTTTTGGAATTGTGGGATTGTCAAACCCAAGAACCAAATTTCAAATCAAATTTGAATGCCACTAGTAAACTCAGATATTAATTGCAGGAAATGGAATCCAAATTTAATGTACAGTAAGCACACTAGGAAACACCAACCCAAAGCAAGAAGCTCCACCACAACAAAAATCAAATGAAAAATCCAATCTCAACAAACATGTTTAGACAGAAAAAGTGATTAAACTTTAAAATCATCCAAAACTGGAAAGTATACAATATTATACACTTCAAATTATGGATATAGAAATTCTGCTACTATTCAAGGCTAAATCAGGAGAAAAAAACTATCCATAACTAAACCAATAAATCCAAAATAATACAAATTTAATCTAAAATATATTTTTATTTTATTTTTATGGACAGACAATTGCATTCCTAACCCGCTCCTGCACCAGCCTGTGGGGCAGCCTGTCCACAAGGGAGTCCCAGAGGGTCCAAGAACAGACCCAGAACACAAATTGAGGGGAGTCATGCCAACACACAGGCCTCCCAAGATGTCATTACCAGCCAACCACCTCCCGCGCCACAAGCCAGAACAACCAGCTTAAATCCTAGACAGAAGCTGCTCTCAAGGCCTGCCACAAAAGTCTCCTATACAAAGGGCATCAGAAATAATGAGGTTACTTACACCTCTACTGTATACCCAGTTGTCACTTAGTCCCGCACTCTTGATCCAAGAGTTGCTACTTCCTACCCCTGCCTCTTTGATACATCATATGAGCCATTGGCCACTGCCAAAGAGCCATCTGCGCCTGTATTGTATGCCACCATTGACAGCGCCAGCACAACCAAGTGTGATCCCACCTTCTACACAAAGGTCCCTGTCCCTGTGTTGAGCATGCTAGCCAGGATGCTGCGGTACCTGCCAAGGGCTGGCGTCAGTTGACAGATAGTGAGTGTGAAGCTCTCCTCAACTGCTTGAATGGGGGAATGGCGGTTTGGCATATTGCGTCCCAATTTGATGTCACAGCCAGATAAATTGCCAACATCAACACCAAGTATGGTAACACTGGGCAAATTTCAAAATCTGCCAAGGCTAAGCAGCAGCCCAGCCTACTCAGCCCGTTCATATCAATGCAATCAAGCAGTGGGTTACTAAAGATTGCCACCTGGACACGTTTGCTGTCCAATCAATGCTGGCCACAGAGTTTGGGCTTTCTGTTTCTAAAACCTTTGTATACAAAGCAATGGTTGATTTGGGCTTCTCATGGGTGGTGCTCAGAGTTTCTCTGTACAATAGGAGCAGTAAGAAGACCATCAAGGATTGACACATTTATGCCAAGACATATCTGGCCCTAAAGGAGACTGGGAATGTCCAGTTCTTCTACATTGATGAATTGTTGTTTTCCTCCTCACTAAGTCTAGGCATGGGTGGGTAAAGAAGGGGTACAAGGATGGCGTAGCACATTGTGCAGCTGTTTGTTCCCAGACATATTTGATAGTTGCTCTTCTGGGCTCTTGCGGTTTAGATCAATACCAGATGATTAAAGGCTCCCATAACAGCAGGACATTTCTTGATTTTCTCCAAACTGTCAAGGAGTATCTCTGGATCAATTACCACAGTACAACCAACATTGTTGTGTTGGATAATGTTGGGCTCCACAAAGTTGATTTGGTTGTGTCTGAGTTCCCCCCATCAATAAAAATAGCCATTTGGCCAGCCACTGCCTGGCTGACTGTCCAATGAGACTCCTCTTCCTCCCGCCATATTCCCATTCCTGAATCCAATTTAGGAGGTCTTTGGGTGGATCAAGAATAAGGTGAAGAAAGGCCTCCCTCAGGACACCAAGGGTCTCTTCAACATCCTTGAGGTCAGTCAATTTGCTATGCCACCAAATGTGGTGGCGGCTTTTTACAAGCACTCAGAATCCTTCCTCCCCAAAGCCCTGGCCTCCAAGCCAATCAGATAAATGGGCGCTCTGGGTTTTATTTGTTTTAATTTTATTTATTTTGTTTTTATTAGGACTCAAAAATTATTGTTTATATATAATGACGTGATGTTTGATTGTATTATAGACATATAAGAATACATAGAAAAGGTAAGTAAAATTAATTATACTAGGTAAGAGGGTATATATATTTACTATAATGCATTGAATATTGTATTGACTGTTGAGCTAACAAATAAATAAATTAAAAAAGATAGAAATAGATTAATTTTATTTAAACAATTGTGAATCCTTGTTGGTACTTTGGCTTTTTTAAGCCACAAATTGGACCATACATGTCATCATATGATCCTTGTTATTTCAGTGCCACTATAACCACACAACACAGAAACCAATGATTTTCATATATTACTTACTAATTAGTACCTAGGATGCAGGTCAAGAATATTGAATATGTTTATTAAATCATATTACAAGCGAAAGGTAATTTGAGTCCTAAACAATAATTTGTTAAGAATATAAGTGGAACAGGCCGCATGATGCAGATAAATTCAATTCTTGTTGTTTGTTTATGTAATAAATGAACCTGTACTCAATGCGCTAGTAAATAAACAAATTTAAAAATCATATTTTATTATTACACATGTTCACTTTATTAATCTGTCCCTTTATTAGTATCAACTTAATTATAATTTACTATCATAATTTAAAAATTAAAAGTAAAATATTAAAAAATTTAAAAAAATAAAATTTAATTTGCAAGGGGAAAATATTTATTGGGGGGATGTTGATTGCAAAGGGAATGCAATTATTCCGGGGGAACTTACCCCAAAATTAAATTTTCAGCTAGAGTGTCTAATTGGATCCATGTACTCTTCTGTACGTGGTGGACAACTCTGGATGTGATTGCTAGAGGGGTGGCGCCCTGTACCCCGGTGGTTGTTGATTATTTGATAAAAGGAAGGCGGGTGAGTGAATCAACTAGTAGGGTTTTTGGGGGGCATGTAGTACCTGAATATGTTGCCAATGCAAATGAGTCATACAGGACGTGCTTGACTGTCCTATACCCTTGTGGTGTCTTCTGGTATTTGAGTGCTAACCAGCATATGTCCATTTGAATAGGTACATCCTCTGACTTTTTGATGTTGGTTTTTAATATGCAGTGAAGGAGGATTCCCAGGTATACCGTGATGTGGATTCTTTGTGAGGTATACTTTTCTGAGAACACACATAATTTTTTGAATGTTTGAACTAACCTATTGATATAGGATGTTTGATTGAATTTGAAGAGGGTTCTGGGGGCGCCTGACTTGTATCAGCCCCCATGCCTTGGCAAGCAATATTAATAAAGATTTAAATGTGTTCACAAGGACTGCATCCCTGACTTTGTTTGATAATGCCTTGAATACTCATTGAAAATTTCAGTTTTTACATATTCAGTTCCTATTTTAAATTGGATTTTATAAGGTTTTTTCATATTCATTGATATTTGAAAAGGGAAATTGTTGTATACTCTCATAAATATATTCATCAAAGTTTAAGATATCTCTGTGAATTTCAGTCATCTCTTTGAAGTTGATATTTGCTCCTATTTTGTATGCTTCCCTAATCCAAGGCAAGCACCCTGCAGGTGGTGAATATTCCTTAGCTTTAGCTTCAATATTTGCAAATTATTCATATTCAGTAGAATTATTTTATTTATCTCATTTTTATTTATTGTTTTACAGTGTCTAACAGTGATTGGTAACCCCAGTAAACCCAGCTGGGCGTGAAAGCCGCCACTTCCACAACCTTGTCCCCATTCCCAGTTATAACTAAAGTAAATATAAGTAAAGCATAAAAAGACTTACTGATTGTTTCCCCGCGGCCCCCTCAGCCACAGGTTCCCCTTCAGCAAACTTCATGAGCGTTGGCTGCCCCATTTGTTGTTCTGGGCTTAATCTTCCTTGTTTTTGGTGCTACTTGTGTTTCCTCTTTATTTTTGTTTGTCAAATTTTCAGTGTTTCTTGAGGTGCTTCTGCTTCTTGACTGTGTTTTGTTTTCATCTGTTTCCATTTGATTATTTCCCTGTTCATTTGTGTTTATTTCCTTTGAGCTTTCATTTCCTTCAATCAATTTGATTTTTTTAGTATTCTTTCTGTTGATTTTTGCAAATTCCCATGAGTTAACTTTCACTTTTGAAATCTAACTGATTGAGTATTTCCTTTTGATGATTTAAAACTATTTCCTTATGCTCTTTGTTGACTATTGTTCCCAGACTATTTTTTGCAGTTTTGTTTTGCTGGACCAAAGCCCTTCCCTCATTTCCCAGTTGATTTACCATAATTTTCCCTATGTTATGTTCAAGCTCAACAACTTTTTGGAGGGCTGACTATAATTCATTGATAAGGGAGTAGATATATGACATTTTGTCTGGTTACATCAAAAAACTGGTTTTTATAGTACTATCTTCAACGCATGAATATTTTTCATCATCATCAATAAATTAAAGACCATAAATGTAAATATTGAAATAGAATATTGCAATTAGACGTCAACTCTTGATATTTAGATATTATGTGCATAACTCAATGCATTCTTTATCATAAAAGTCATTGTAATCAAGACCTTTTTCATTGTAATTTATATAAATGGATGATGTTTATATTAGAGAGCCATTAACACTCAGTACAAATATTGATACATAGTGCATTTTATAGCCTGTATATTTACCTATTGTTAATAATTCTAAAAGCTTTTTAGTCATATTTTGTGAGGTAATAAAAATGTAATAGGTTAATAAATTACTGTTTATTACCTCACAAAAACTGACTGAAAAGTTTACAGAATTATTAACAATAGGTAAATACACAGGCTATAAAATGCACTATGTATCAATATTTGTACTGAGTGTTAATGGCTCTCTAATATAAACATCATCCATTTATATAAATTACAATGAAAAAGGTCTTGCTTACAATGACTTTTATTATAAAGAATGCATTGAGTTATGCACATAATATCTAAATATCAAGAGTTGACGTCTAATTGCAATATTCTAATGTAATATTTCCATTTATAGGTATTTAATTTATTATTGATGATGAAAAATAATAAGCAAATAATATTATGTTATTCATAAAATATACAAAATGTATTTATTATGAGAATTTCAATAATATAAAAATAATATGTTATTAATTATAAATCAAAAGAAATAATATCAACTTTAATAAGTTATCACAAAGAAAATTTTTATTTTACTCATCAAAAGACAAGTAGGGGAGGGAATGGGCAGAATGTATGTTGCCATCATCTGCGCCTGTTAAAGGGACAGCATCAGAGGTAGTGGGGAGGGAATGGGTGGTGGTTTGGGAGTCAAAGTTGGAAGGTGGGTGGCTTGGTCTTGATGGGGGGCTGGAGAGGCAGGGTTTGTTGACTGATAAGAGGTGGCAAGACTGATTGATTCAATTGCTCAAATTCTTCTTCTGTTGCATATACAGGCTTGATGAAATTAATGGATTGGCGTGGGGGGAGGCAGGAGTCCTTTCAGGACTTATCACTATCACTTGCATAGAATATGACAAGATCAGATAAATCCTGGATAAATATGGAAGGGAAAATCTTGTACCCCTTCTCAATTCAGGAGCACAGTTCATTGTAGGTGGCAGGCTTTAAGCGCCTGAGAGCGGAACTAAAATTGTAAAGACATAAATCTGCAAGATGCATGTCAGCGTGGTTGATGGAATAGGACTAACAGGTATGCCCCGCAGCCCTAATTTCCTTGGTTGTCCATTCCCACTGCTCCATCTCTGCACTCAGTACAACTGTGTACACGCTTGTTGGGTAGCCCACTCCTCCAGCATGTCTTTGAGCTCTGTCTGATAGGCATATCTATCTGTGGTGTTTGATATTGTTGAGTAATGATTGACACTCAATGAGGAAACTGCCAACAAAATCTCAACAAATCAATACAGGATTGGGTTGCGCTTGTAGACATAAGATTGGATACGCTTTTCACCAAAGTCTTGAATACTTGCCAAAATCTTGGCATACAAAGAGAAAATGATGTCATTATGGGCCCTCATGCCCTTCCTTTGATAAAATTAATAATGTTTATATTGTATGGGTTGTTATCCACCAAACTTGGGCTCTGAGAACCTGATTAGACAAGATTCTGATGGCAGCCACAACTCCGTGCATCTACAAATTCACTGTTCTCTTATTGGTGAAAATGCCGCAAGTCCCAGTTAGAGACTGACCTGGACCAGGGGCATCCGCGGGTCACGTTCCATAATGGTCATCATAAGGGGATGGGCTTTTTCACCTTCATTCAAAGAACGGGCACCAGTTGGAGTCTTCTTGGTAGGGGGGCCACAGTTGGCATGGGCTTGCAGGATTGCAGCCACAGTGGACTTTGTAAAACCCATTGCGGCCGCAATTTCCCTAAGAAACATAAGCATTCCTTGCTTTTCAACCATTTCAAGAACAATCTCTGGTATAATTAGTTTTCTTCTGCATCTTTCAGGCTGATTGGCTGGAGGTGGGATGTGTCTGTCTTGGGAACCAGATGAAATCATCTGATTGGCTGTTTCTGGATTCCGGCTTTCCTGGGTGACCCCTTGGCTCAATTAGCCAATTCTGGATGTTAGTGTTGATACATGATTTGGGTTAGCAGCTGCCTGTGCATTATGGGCAAACAGGGCCATGCTTGAGGACGCGGAAGAAAGAAACACTCCAGGGTAGTGCTTGAGGAGGGGCCTGCAGGTTTAGAGTGACTATAGGCAGAGGCTTCACTATTGGAAGAACCAGTGTAGCTCTGCATAATTTCCTCAAGGCCAGGGAGCAGCTTGTTCATTTGGTTGTTATTAGAAGAAGACATAATAAATTTTATATTAAAAATTAAACTCAAAAAGAGAAGTGTATGTTTTAATCAATTTTATTGTTAAGTATGTTAGGCTGTTGAATATTATGATCTAAATTTTAGCTGTCCTAAAATGGAATAGGGTGTTTTTTGAGAATTCCTATGATTCCTAAAAGAATTAGCACAAATCCACTCTAGATCTTTTAGCATTCTTTTTGAGACACCAATAAATTATATTTATTTCAAATTTACCTCATTTTTTATTTGAAATTTGGTTCTTTGATTTGACAATCCCGCAATTTCAGATTTTTTAAGTTTTACATGATGTCTATGATTTGCTTGAAAAACAAGAAATCAAAATTGTACATTAGAATCCTGCATTTCTGATTCATGTATCCTGCATTTGTTTGCTGTGTTTTGTCTTTTGTTAGTTGATTTATCTGCTCAAGAGATTTGAAATTTGCCAATTTAAATAAACCCAAAAAGTCAAATTATTTGTTGATTTCATTAAATATTTTAATTTTCACTCAGCTGAGTTGCCCACAAAAGTGATTCAAAATTTTGACCAAGGATTTGACAATCCCGCATTTTTACGTTCAGGTTCTGAATTTACAGTACAACAAAGCTTGAATTTCTTACCCACTATATGTCAAAGAATTATAAAACAAAGGGCCAAATATAATTATAAAATACTTATTATAAACAACAATATTCCAGATTACATGCATTTTTATTAAGCTTTATAATAAACTGTTAATTTATGTTGACATTGTGTAGTTTCATTGTTGAAGTTGAGCTTAAATTAAAAGTTGATAATCTGGTACTGTAAATTCAGAATCTGAACGTAAAAATGTGGGATTGCCAAATCCTTGATCCAAATTTTGAATCACTTTTGCAAGATGGCCTTTTTTAATTAAAATTATTTTTTTGTGTATTTATTTGAATTTTCAAAAATGTAGGAACTCATAGACACTTTGTAAATTTCAAGTCAAACTGCATATTTCCAATAGACTAAATTAATTGGAATCAAATTTGAAGCGTTCAAATCCATCAACCATTTTCATTAAGTTTACTGTGTTTTTTGGAATTGTGGGATTGTCAAATCCAAGAACCAAATTTCAAATCAAATTTGAATGCCACTAGTAAACTCAGATATTAATTGCAAGAACTGGAATCCAAATTTAATGTATAGTAAGCACAGTAGGAAACACCAACCCAAATAAAGAAGCTCTACCACAACTAAAATTAAATGAAAAATTCAATATTGAAAACCATGTTTAGACATAAAAGCTATTATACTCTAGAATTATCCAAACCCGGAAAGTATATATTATTATATACTTCAAATCAAGGATATAAAGATTCTGTTACTATTCAAGGCTAAATCAAGAGAAAATTAACTAACCACAACTAAACCAAAAATCCAAATAAATACATATTTAATCTAATATATATTTTTATTTTATTCTATTTTATTTTTATGAACTGTCAATTGCATTCTCAACCAGCTCTTGCACCAGTCTGCGGGGCAGCCTGTTCCACAAGGGCGTCCCAGAGGGTCCAAGAACAGACCCAGAACCCAACTTAAGGGATTCATGCCAATACACAGGCCTCCCAAGGCGTCATTGCCAGTCAAACACCTCCCTCATCCCAATCCCAATCAACCAGCCTGAATCCAAGACAGAAGCTGCTCTCAAGGCCTGCCACCAAAGTCTCCTATACCATGGTCACCGGGAACACTGAGGTTACTTACACCTCCACTGTATACCCAGTTGTCACCCAGTCCCGCACTCTTGATCCAAGAGTTGCCACTTCCTGCCCCTGCATCTTTGACACCTGCTATGAGCCATTAGCCATGATTGAGGAGCCATCTACACCTGTGTTGTATGCCACCATTTATGGCACCAGCGCAACCAAGTGTGATACCACCTTGTACACAAAGGTCCCTATCCCCTGTGCTGATCCAGCCAGCCAGGATGCCGCAGTACCTTCCAAGGGCTGGCGTCAGTTGACAGATAGTGAGTGTGAAGCTATTCTCAACTTCTTGAACGGGGGAATGGAAGTTTGGGATATTGCATCCCAATTTGGTGGCATGGCCAGGTATATTAGCAACATCAACAAAAAGCATGGCAACACTGGGCAAATTGCCAAATCCACTAAGGCTAAGCGGCAGCCAAAACTCTTGCAGCCTGTGCATATTGACGCAATCAGACAATGAGTGACCAAAGATTGCCACCTGGACACGCTTGCTGTCCAATCAATGCTGGCCACAGAGTTTGGGCTTTATGTTTCTAAAACCCTTGTTTACAAAGTAATGGTTGATTTGGGCTTCTCATGGAAGGTCCTTGGAGTTTTACCACACAATAGGAACACAAAAAAAGAATTGAGGATTGACACATTTATACCAAGACTTATCTGGCCCTAAAAGAGACTGGGAATTTCCAGTTCTTCTACATTGATGAATTGTTTTTTTCCTCCTCACTCAGGTCTAGGCATGAGTGGGTTGAGAAGGGGTCCAAGGATGGTGTAGCACATTGTGCAGCTGTCTATTCCCAGACCTATTCCATGGTAGCGCTTCTTGGTCCTTGTGGATTGGACCAGTATCAGATGATCAAGGGTTCCCATAATAGCAGGACTTTTTTCAATTTTCTCTGAGCTGTCAAGGAATACTTTCAGATCAATTACTGAGGCACAACCAACATTGTTGTGTTGGATAATGTTGGATAATGTTGGGCTCCACAAAGTGGATCTTGTTATGTCCAAGTTTCTACCCATTGACAAAACAGCCACACCTCCAGCCATTGGCTTACTGATTGTCCAATGAGACTTCTCTTCCTCCTACCATATTCCCCATTCCTGAATTCAATTGAGGAGGTCTTTGGCTGGATCAAGAATAAGGTGAAGAAAGGCCTCCCTCAGGACACCAAGCATCTCTTCAATATTCTTGTGATCAGCCAATTTGCAATGCCACCTGATGTGATGGCAGCTTTCTATGAGCACTCAGAATCCTTCCTCCCTAAAGCCCTCAACTCTGAGCCAATCAGATAAATGGGCGCTCTGGATTTTATTTGTTTTTATTTTTATTCATTTTTTTATTAGGACTCAAAAAATTATTATTTATATATAATGATATGACATTGAAATGTATTATAGACATTTAAGAATACATACAAAAGAAAAGAAAAATTAGTTATACTAGATGTCAGGATTTTTGGATATTGACTAATTAATATAAAACCAATTAATGCAGACCAGCTGCCAATCTTTCTTAGGAATAATTTCAAGAGAATGATTTGGGCCGCAGGATCAATTAATCAACAACCAAATCATGTCCTGTCATTAACAATTTCATGTATTTGCAATTAATGGAACATGCAATTACTGCCCATTAATTAGTCCACCACAACAACCACCTCAAACATGCTTCTCATAATAATTAATATTCTAAACTTTAATTAAATCCTAGAACAAGAGGGCTGTCATAAGAACTGTCATTTGCATTACATCTAGAAGAGTCCAGCATGGACTGGGCCATCAGGCCAAACACTCTAAGATAAAAAGGCTTTGAACCTATTTTATTAGGGTAGCTCTGATTAATTGAAACAATCATCTCTGTGAACTAGTAGCCAACCACTGGCTAGCTAGCTCTAGAAGTGGCCCAGGTAGACAGAAATGATACCAATCTGTGGGAGATGTCAAGAAAGTCTCTATTAAAACCAATCAAAAAGGCCAGGCCTCCTGCTATGTTGTCCTGATGCTACTTCAGTCTCTTCTAGTGTTATAAGCTAATTTGGATAGCATGTGTACAGATGGGCCGCCTTAAAGCCAGTCCATTAGAACAAAAAACTAATGATTCCTTATTTGACTTGATGATTGATCCAAGTCTTACTTCCTTAATGTGATCCTCTCTTAGGCTATAAGTGGAGAGCAAAAGATGATACTGTTTACAACCAGTATAATTACCTATAGTAGATATAGAGACAAACAATGAACCTATATCCAGAAGTAGAAAGAACCATCCCAAATCCTCTGAACCTTGGGCCATGTCAGACTTTTTACTTCTGATGATAACAAATAGTCCAGGCCAGAGGTTACACCAAAGTCACAGGTTCTCTGTGCTTCCTAAAGTTAGAAGACTTATGATATCAGCTTGGCAGATGATAAAATACCATGGTCCACAATTTTCTGACACTAGATATAAGGACACATATTTTTATTATAATGCACTGAATATTGTATTGACTGTTGAGCTAACAAATAAATAAATTAAAAAAGATAGAAAAAGATTAATTTTATTTAAACAATTGTGAATCCTTGTTGGTACTTTGGCTTTTTTAAGCCACAAATTGGACCTTGCAGGTCATAATCTGATCCTTATTATTTCAGTGCCACTATAGCCACACAACACAGAAACCAATGATTTTCATATATATCTTACTAATTAGTACTTAGGACGCAGGTAGGCATATTTAATATATTTATCAAATCATATTATGAGGAAAAGGTAATTCAAGCTCTAAACAATCACTTGTTTAGAACAATAGTGGAGCGGGCCGCATGATGGGGATAAATTCAATTCTTGTTGTTTGTCTATGTAATAAATGAGCCTGTACTTGACAAGCTAGTAAATAAAAACATTTTTAACTTAGTTTTTATTATTTGACATGGTTTCAACTATAACTAATGTCTTGTAATATATTTAGATATATTACTATTATAATTTACCTATTAAAATTTAAAGCAATCTTAAAATATTAAAAGTAAAATTATAATAATAAATCTTAAAATTTATATATTAAAGTTTAAATATTTTATTTTATTGTGAATTATTTAATATTGAAATATTTAATATTAAAATTTTAGTAATTAAAATATGGAATATTAAAATTTAGATATTAAAATATTTAATATTAAAATATTTAAAATTATAATATTTAATATTAAAATATTTAAAATTATAATATTTAATATTAAAATATTTAAAATTATAATATTTAAAATTATAATATTTAATATTAAAATATTTAAAATTATAATATTTAAAATTATAATATTTAAAATTATAATATTTAAAATTATAATATTTAAAATTATAATATTTAAAATTATAATATTTAAAATTATAATTTTACCATTAAAATTATAATATTACATATTTCAATATTAAAATTTAATAATTAAAATAAAAAATTTAAAAATAAATAAAATTTAAGTTGCAAGTAAAGATGATTTATTAGGGGGATGCAAATTGCTAAGGGGGATGCAATTATTCCAGGGTATTATTCCCTGAAATTATATTTTCTGCTAATGTGTCCAATTGGGGCCACATACTCTTCTGTATGTGGTGGACAACTCTGGCGCCAATTGCTAGAGGGGTGGTGCTCTGCACCCCAGTGGTGGCTGAGCATCTTATAAAAGGCAATATCAAAAGAAAATTAACAAGGAGTTGGTTCTCTGGAGGTATTGTGTACCCATACAACAAAGCTAACTTAAAACAGTTGTATAGGACATTCTCTACGGTTTAGTAGCCCTGCAGTGTCTTCATTTCATCCAGTGCCAGCTGAAAGACGTCCATTTGAAGGGGACGTCCTCCAGCTTCTTAATGTTGGCCTTTCTAATGCAGTGTAGTACTACCCTGAGGTAAACAGCAAGATGCAGCTGCTGTGAGGTATAGATTTCTGCAAATAAGCAGAATTTCTTGTAGATTTTAACTAATCAATTTGTATAGGCCGTGTTTGAAAAATTGAGTAAAGGAGAGTCAGGCATTTTGGAGGCATTTGCAACCCACACCTTTGCAAATAATATGAATAAAGGTTTCATCTTATTGACTAAAAATGCATTGCTTGTTTGATTCAATATTGATTTTATTAAATTATTGAATATTGTGGCTTTGATGTTTTCTTTTGGAATGTGAAATTGACTTTTTTCAGGTTTATTTCATATGTGTTCATAGTTGAAAAAGGGAAACCGTTCAAGGCATTCAAATATATATTCATTGAAATTCATGTTGACATTTATTTGGATATACATCATTCCTTTGAAGTTGATACTTGCGCCTACTTCATAGGCTTCTTTGACCCAGGTTGAGCTTCCTTCTGGCGCTTTGAATTCCCTATTCATTGCATCTTTTGTTGCATATTGATTGATGTTATCTTGTACTATTTTATTTATTTGTTTTACAGGGGCCACCAGTGATTGGTAACCCCCGTAGAACCAACTTGACGTAAAAGCCGCCACTTCCACAATCTTGTCCCCATTCCTAGTTATAACTAAATTAAATAAGAATAAAACATAAAAATACTTACTGATTGTTTCTCCTGTGGCCCCCTCAGCCGCAGGCGCCCCTCCAGCAAACTTCATGAGTGTTGGCTGCTCTTCATTTGTTTTTCTGGGTTTTATTTTCCTTATTTTCTGTGTTACTTGTGTTTCCTCTTGATTCTGATTAGTTGAATTTTCTTTTTTTTGAGGCGCTCCTGCTTCTTGACTGTGCTTTGTTTTCATCTATTTTCATTTGATTATTCCCTCTTTGTTGGTATTTAATTCCTTTGATATTTCAGTTCCTTCAATCTGTTTGATTTTCTTATTATTTTCTTTGGCCCCTTGCCAGAACTCTCACAAATTGTAGGCCGTGTCATTGAACTTCAGACTTGATAGGATTGTTCCCTGTAGATTGAGTAACACTTCTTTGTTTTTTTGTCTATAATATTTCCTAGTTTATTCAGAGCATCTTCTTTTGACTGGATTAGTGGCTGGCCCTTGTTATCCAGCTTTCCTGTCACTATTTCCCTGATATTTTTTTCTATTTCAACAACCTTTTGAAGGTGTGCTTCTAATTTGTTTATCAAGTTATAGATATTTGACATTCTGTATGAATTACATCAAAAAACTGTTTTTTATAGTACTACCTTCAACATGTGAATATTTTTCATCATCATTAATAAATTAAAGACCATAAATGTAAATATTGCAAAAAAATATTGCAATTAGATGTCAACTCTTGATATTTAGAAATTATATGCATAACAAATTCATTTTGTTTAATAAAATATATTGTAAATGAGGCCTTTTTCATTGTAATTTATTTAAATTGACTGTCAAGCCTCCAGAATAATGTAATAGACTTGACCATTTTTCTCCTTGGTTGAATGGTTAGATGGCCAATTGCCATTTAGCTGGCTTGCTTGTAGAAGCATCAACTTATCCTGCTCCTGGGGTTTGGCTGGTTGGCACATTGATGATTAATCCAAAGATTGATCCTGATCCAAGAATGGTCTGCTCATTGGATTGAACCTGAGCAAACAGGCTTAATGTCCCAGGCCACAATCACAGAACATTGTACAGCCAATAAGACAGAATGCCCAGGAATATTGATACAATATGGTTGACGCCAAACATTTGTACTTGTAGATACCTCAAATTCTATGACCAATATGGAAGGTCATTCAGAAGAATAATATATGATGCAAAAACCCAGTAGACAGGGTAACTAAACTTGCACATGCGTAAACTGTAGATGAGATGCCGCCAATATGCTGATGAGATAAGCTGAGGCCCAGTAATCTATTGAAGTTCCATGCCAGACTGACATGGCTGCCTAGCTCTGGGGGCTGGAACTAGCAGTCTGGGGAACAGATAGACTGACTAGTAAGAGTTAGATGTGTCAGATAACTATCTGGCAAGAGGGCCTATCCACCCTATATAAAGTGCTCTCCTGATTTGAGAACAAGCAGAATATTCACCCTTGAAGATAGAGATTAAAGAATCTCTATTGTTGTATCACTACTAGCCAACGCCTAGTAGTCAGAAGTATACAAATAGAACATGTTGTTTACTTGCAGACCCGTGTGTTTTCTCCTACAGACTTGGAATACCGTCAGGCCGTAGCCTCACCTAAGACCCAATTGGTAGCAAAGATTGTCCTCATACAATCTATATCAACATTCCAAATATAATGAACAATAAAGATCTTTCCTCAAGACCCCAAAATCTTGACATTGACTGTTTTTCTATTAGAGAGCCATTAACGCTTAGTACAAATATTGATACACTGTACATTTTCAGTCTGCATATTTACCTATTGGTAATAATTCTGAAAAATTTACAGTCATATATTGCAAGGTAATGATATTGTAATGGATTAATAAATTACTGTTTATTAACTTGCAAAATCCAACTGGAAAGTTTACAGAACTATTACCAATAGGTAAATATGCAGACTGAAAATGTAAAATGTATCAATATTTGTACTAAGTGTCAATGGCTCTCTAATATAAACACAGTCAATTTAAATAAGTTATAATGAAAAAGGCCTTGTTTATAATGACTTTTATTATACAGAATGAGTTGAGTTATGCACATAATATCTAAATATCAAGAGTTGACGTCTAATTGCAATATTCTAATGTAATATTTCCATTTATAGGTATTTAATTTATTATTGATGATGAAAAATATTTATGCAAATAATTTTATGTTATTCATAAAATATACAACATTTTATTGATTATGAGAATTTCATTAATGTAAAAAGAATATGTTATTAATTATAAATCAGAAGAAATAATATCAACTTTAATAAGTTATCACAAAGAAAGGTTTTATTTTACTCATCAAAGGACAAGTAGGGGAGGGAATGGGTAGAAAGAACATTGCCTTCATCTGCGCCTGTTAAAGGGACGGCATCAGAGATAGTGGGGAGGGAATGGGTGGTGGTTTGGGAGTTGGGGTTGGAAGGCAGGTGCCTTGATGGGGGTTGGGGAGGCAGGGTTTGTTGACTGGGAAGGGGCAGCAAGAGCTGATTGCTTCAATTGCTCAAATTTGTCTTCTGTCACATATACAGGCTTGATGAAATGAATGGATTGGCGTGGTGGGAGGCGGGAGTCCTTTCAGGACTTATCACTATCACTTGCATAGAATATGACAAGATCAGATAAATCCTGGATAAATATGGAAGGGAAAATCTTGTACCCCTTCTCAATTCAGGAGCACAGTTCATTGTAGGTGGCAGGCTTTAAGCGCCTGAGAGCGGAACCAAAATTTTAAAGACATACATCTGCAAGATGATGTCAGTGTGGTTGATAGGTAGGATCAACAGGTATGCCCGGCAGCCCTAATCTTGGCATACAACAAGAAAATGACGTCATTATGGGCCCTCATTGCCCTTCATTTGATAAAATTAATAATGGTTGTATTGTACAGGCTGTTATCCACCAAACTTGGGCTCTGAGAACCTGATTGGACAAGATTCTGACGGCAACCACAACTCTGTGCATCCACAAATTCACTGTTATCTTATTGGTGAAAATGCCGTGGAGTCCCAGTTAGAGACTGACCTGGACCAGGGGCATCATTGGGTCACTATCCATAATGGCCATCATAAGGGGATGGCTGTGTCACCTTTGGTCAAATTACAGGCACCAGTTGGGGTCTTCTTGGTAGGGGGGCCACAGTTGGCGTGGGCTCGCAGGGTTGCAGCCACAGTGGACTTTGAAAAACCCATTGCAGCCGCAATTTCCCTAGGGACATAAGCATTCCTTGCTTTTCAACCATTTCAATAACAATCTCTGGAGTGATTAATTTTCTTCTTCATCTTACAGGCTGATTGACTGGAGGTGGGGTGTGTCTGCCTTGAGAACCAGACAGTGCCATCTGATTGGCTGTTTTGGGATTTGGGACTCTCTGGGTGACCCCATGGTCCAATTGCCCAATTCCAGGTGTTAGTGTTGATACAGGATTTGGGTTAGCGGCTGCCTTGCATCATGGGCAAACAGGGCCATGCTTGAGGACGCGGGAGAAAAAACACACTCCTGGGTGGTGCTTGCAGAAGGGCCTACGGGTTTGGAGTGGCCATAGAGGGAGACTTCACTATTGGAAGACCTAGTGTAGCCCTGCATGATTTTGTTAAGGCCAGGGAAAAGCTTGTTTATTTGGTTGTTATTAGAAGAAGACATAATAAATTTTTATTAAAAAACTTAAACTCAAAAAGAGATGTGTATATTTTAGTCAATTTTATTGTTAATTATGTTAAGTTGGTGAATAGTAGGATCTAAATTTTAGCTGCACTAAAATGGAATAGGGTGATTTTTGAGAATGCCTATGATTCCTAAAAGAATTAGCAAAAATCCACTCTAGATCCTTTTACTTCCTTTTGAGACACCCATAAATTATATTTATTTCAAATTCCTTGCAATTATGATTTGAAACTTGGTTCTTGGATTTGACAATCCAAATTTCATATTTGTTAATTTTTAAATGATGCCTATGATTTGTTTAAAATACAGGAAATCTCTAATTGTACATTAGAACTCCACATTTCTGATTCATTTATCCTGCATTTGTTTGCTGTGTTTTGTCTTTTGTTAGTTGATTTATCTGCTCAAGAGATTTGAAATTTGCCAATTTAAATAAACCCAAAAGGTAAAATTAATTGCTGATTTTATTAAATATTTTAATTTTCACTCATCTGAGTTACCTGCAAAAGTGATTTGAAATTTGGACCAATGATTCTACAATCCCGCATTTTTATGTTTAGGTTCTGAATTTACAGTACTATCTCCATATAGCACATCTATTAAAAACCCACTTTTAATATACTGGTTTCATTTCATATCATAGAAAAATCTGAAATATTTAGGTTTCAATTTTAATTTTTTTCATTAATGATTTTTTATATGCAAGAATAGTGACTCTATTAACTGGACCTGCTACTTTAAATTCAGAACCTAAAGGTAAAAATGCAGGATTCTCAAATTCTTTTGTGTGAACTCACCAACTTAATGGGGTAATTTTCATCCCAGAACAACTTAACTTTTATATAAAAGGATGAAAAGTATTCCAGTAAGTTGGTGAGTTCACGCAAAAACAATTTGACAATCCTGCATTTTTACCTTTAGGTTCTGAATATACAGTATAATTAGGTTAAGGACAGCGTGACTAAGACCACCTCATCACTTGAAGGTTGGTACAACCAATTTTCCCGTCTGATTAAGTTAAAGAAGCCCAGATTCATTGTGATTATCAACAAGCTGTAAATCTGATATGTCTATGGAGACCAGCTTTATTCTCAGGCCATCAAAAGCAAAGCTGTTGTATCCAAGCATGCTGGCCAGCAGGTCAAATTTGCAAGTGTTACCAAGGAGGTTTTGGCCTATTACACCAGAGAAGGCTGCCTTAACTATCTCAAAGGCATTGCCACAGCTCTTGGATCTAATATATAACCCACTTTCTTTAACAATATTTTTCTTTCTTTCAAATATTTGATTTTAACTTTATTTTTAGTAAATACATGTTTAATATAGAGTTAAAATTTAATACAAAAATATCACTGTTTTAGGATTTTTGACTTTGGAGCTTTGTGAGCTATAGTTAGTATTAGATGCCCTCACATTTTTATTTCAGATTTAGAATCCTTAGATAATTTTTATTTAGTTTTATGCTTTGTTTGAAACTTTTAATATGTATATATATGCTTAATATAGAGTTAAAATTTTATACAAAATATCACCATTTTAGGATGTGTTGACTTTGGAGCTTTGCACACTATATTTAGTATTAGCTGACCCCACATTTTTATTGCAGATTTGGAATTCTTGGATGATTTTGAGTATATTAACATAGTTTTTTATAGTTTTTTTAAAAAAATTGGGGTTTATCAATATTTTAAGTTATCTGGCATGGTTTAGCCAGAAATCCGGGATAGGGGTCAAGATGGCATCTTTCTAGATGTTGTATCCCACCTAAACTGGCATTGCCAAGATGGGGGAGGACACAAAAGCGTTATTTAGCAACTCAAAGGCAGATCTGTAAGTGTCATTCCACACAAAGGGGTGCTTCTCAGAGATAAGGCAGGTCAAGGGCAAGCAGATCAAAGAAAAATTTGGACAAATTCCCAGCAGAATTTTTCCAGGCCCAGGAAACTTCTGACCTCCTTGCAGTTCTCAGGTTCAGGCCATGACGTCACAGCCTCTATTTTGTCAGGACTCATAGAAAAACCTCCTTTCAACACATTGTACCCCAGGAACTCTACTTATTTCTTGAAAACCTTGTATTTATGGAGCTTAACAAACAGTCTGTTTTCCTTGAAGTGTTGTAGGACAGCTTGAAGATGTTTGACATGTTCCTCAGGGGTGTGGCTGTAGATGAGGATGTTATCTAAGTAGGCTATGCAACACTGATCCTTGAGTTCTCCCAAGACCACGTCCACCATAGTTTGAAAGGTTCTAGGTGCATTGCACAACCCAAACAGCATAACCAGATATTTGTAAATACCTTGGCTAGTCTTGAAGGTGGTCTCCCATTCATCACCCTTCCTGATACAGATCTGGTTAAAGGTATCCCTAATATCAATCTTTGAGAAGATTTTGGCTCCTGAAAGCTGGTATGAGAGGTCTTTGGAATTGGGTGCAGGGTATCTTTTTTCACAGTGATGCTGTTTAGGTCCTGATAGTTCACACAAGGGTGTAGGTCACCGCTCTTCTTCTTAACAATCAGTAAAGGGGACTGTGATAGTCCACATGAAAGCTGTTGTGCAGGAAAGGGCTGATTTGACCACAACAAAGACTCTATGCTGAAAGTTGGCAAAGTATAGTAGCTTTGATACAGGTAGAGGTCTAGTAGATAACATGGGCTACTAGGGAGAATAATTTCTGCCTAGTAGGTAACAAAAAACTACTAGAGGCAGAGAATGAACCAGCCTAGCAGGTAACATTGGCTGCTAGGGTGCTGGTTAGGTGTCTCCACCCAGTAGGTAACATTGGCTATTAGGGGTTGGAAATGAAGAAGTCTAGCATGTAATATTGAATGCTAGTGTGCTGGTTAGGTTTCTGAACCTAGTAGGTAACATTGGCTACTAGGGGAGGATAAGGTCTCCACTGAGTAGATAACATTGACTACTAGGGGTGAGGAATGGCTCTTCTACCTAGAAGTTAATATCAGCTGCTAGGGAGAATGGATGATGTAACCTAGCAGGTAACTAAGGACTTCTAGGAAAGGGAGAAGCCAAGGTAGCTCCACAATCCCTTGGTCACTTGCAGGAGGTCTGTAAGTGGTGGCTTTACCTAATAGTCTGACAAGGTGTCAGGGATCCAACCCGTGGGGGTTCCTGAGAACTCGCCGGCGGACGGCCCATGGGCCCAGCAGGGAGAGCCCACCACAGGATTGGGGCTAACTTTACAATGCCAAGTCACAATTTTCCAAGGACTTCCCAAGGTCATGGCAAGCCTGTGGGAATCAATCAATCCAGTGAGGTATTCTTGCATCACCTAAATAATGAGTGAAGTGGATTCTGCATCGAGTGGCAACAGATCCTTGCAGGTGGTTGGGCCGCGGGGTGTGGGGCAGCGTCATTGGAACCAAATATGTGGGTAGGAAATTATACTTGTCTCAGAATAACATAGGGACCAGATAATTTCGGTGCCTTCTCTGTAAAGAGCTTCTATCTCTAGTTCACAAAAAGCTTCGGGGTCGTGGATTTAGGATCTCCTCGAACAAAAACTCTGAATACGCCGGGTTGGTTGGGTACTCAGTAAAATGTACTGGGCCGAAGGGAGCTCCTGGTGGATAGTAAGTTTGGGCGGCTGGGTCCATGGTTTCTTGGAGTAGGTGAGCACAGGGACGGAGCCTGAAAGAGTAGACTGTAGATAGTAAAACTAATAACTAGGTATGATATGATCTGTGGTTGAACCAAAGGTTCATGTCATTTTATTGCAAGGATGGCAATGGATATCTTCCTGGAAGTCAGGGTATAAGTATGCACATCTGTCATGGTAAAACTTTCACAAATTCTGTTGGCCTGGGTTTTCCTGATTACCAGGTCCTCCAGTCTTTGGTGGCATCAATTACGGGGTTATTTTATTGGCTGGTTCAAACTGAGGAAGCTCAAATTCCCTAGTCAGGTTGTGGGATTGGTCGCCTCTGGGTGGCCTGTGTTCTATGGGAAAATTCTCTACCCCCCCTTCTGTGCAGGCCTGAGGATTATTTCAAAATCAGTGGCTGGGCCTGCCTGTTGATTGGTCTGTCTTATCAGGAACCCCCAGTGTGGAGATTATTGGCGTAGGTACATTTGGTTAATCAAGCTTAAAAGGATTTTCTGAAGTCCAAATCCTGTTCACAGTTCAAGCCCAAAAAACTGCAGGCAGCCGACTGGCCATGCAGGCTGGCGGCCTGCCAGATGCCGGGGTTGGGTTTTGTAGTTGGGGCTTTTTGATAAGCATAGTTGATAAGAGTTTGTCCCTTAGCAGCCTCAAGGTGACCTCATCTGTGTTTTCCTGGAGGCTTTGGGGAGATCCTGAAGCCATCATTAGGGGCATGAATATGCCCAGAGACATTTTCAGGGTGGCTGCTTGATAAAACAGCTGCAGAATTTGATAATTAACAGGTCTTTGGGAAGTAAAGCTAGTTACTTTGTACCTGAAAGCTCATATTTAACCACCTGAGTGAGTAAAGACAACTGCACAGACATGAGGATTGTCTGTGGTTGAATGGCTTAAGTGTAGGTTACTTGTAGGGGCCCAGTCAAATGCCAGTATCCTTGTAGACTTATTGCCTGAGTCTGAGGTAAGAATAACATGGACTGAAAATGGTACTGAGGCAGTTCAAAGTAATGAATTTATCCCTCCAGGAAGATCACAGTGAAGACTAAATGAAGGACTAGAGGATCATAGAAGACTAGTTGAAGGACTGTAAGATCATGGAAAATGACTATCTTAAGGACTGCATGGTCATGGAGCAGGAATACTTGAAGAACTAGAGTTGGTTAAGAAGTATCAGAGAAGGAGATGAAGAAGCAGGAATGTTGGAGTTGAACTTCTGGAATTGAGACTAATAATAAGAATAACCAGTTAAAAGGATTAAATGAGCTGCCAAAAGATGAAACAAAAAGGTTAAGATAAATATCATATGAAAAACAAGAAAAGAGCAGAAAGTAATTTACAAAAAATAGACTTTAAAATTTATAATAAATCAATTTAGTAAGAAAGAGCCAAAGTAGCTAGAAACAGGACAGATAAACTCTGAGGTAAAGGCAAGAGTTTTCCCAAAATGATTAAGTGAGACAAGAAGCAGAAGTGGCAACTTCGATTCTTAAGATGTTGGAAAACACAGAGAAATGTTGAAAATTAGGATAAGAAATTTAAGAAAACATAGAAGCGTCCAAGATTTGCTGGGGAAATGATGAGAATTACGGAAAAACTGTTCAAAAATTGGAGCAGTTGTTTATCTGGATCAAGACAATGCCAGGTTCAAACCAGTATCAAGAGCAAGTCATTTGGGTAAACGTTTTGGCAAAACCATCTAATCCAGGAGTTTATTATTGGCTGTGGGCTGAGTTCTATTTACTCACTGTTTTAAGGGCTATAAACTGAGGGTTTAAACTTACCTAAAAAATAAAGAAATGAAGCAGGGTATGATGGGCTTTAATTGGATGAAGTAAGTGAAAAAGTTTAATATATTATAGAGCAGAAGAAACTGGATAGTTTAAGCTTAGGAACCCCAGAGATCTAGAAAAAAACAGGGACTGAAACAAGGAGCTATAAGGGGATCAGTCTGAGGCTTTTCTGGGATGGACAGAGTGGATTACCAAGGCCACTAAAGACTGGTTAAGGCTGATTTAGACTGGACTAGATTGGATCAAGTGGGATACCAAGGCCAACAGACTATACAGAAAGCTGAGACCAAAATAAAGTTACAGGAGCCCAAGACTAAGATAAAGGATTCAAGGCCAAGTACAAAAGAGGTCAAGAGATTATTGGAGGACTCAAGTATTGACACTTATCAATTGTTTCCCAGACCCCAGGTAAAATACCAGAAGTTTTATAGGGGGATCTCCCATGAAGCAAATAAAACCCAATTTTGACCACTTATACATATTTCTGAAAAATACATTATCTTAAACTAGAGAATGAAAACTCCTTACAGCTGGTCTCTGGCTGTGACCCAGGACACACAATGATGACTGGTGACAGGAACCCCACAGGGACAAACAGGGAGATTTGGAGACATGTATCCCCCCTTCTTTAACATCTTGTCCAGAGTACTCTCTTAACGAGGCTTATTTTTTCATGTTGCAACTTTAAACAGGTCTATGTT
>QTSX02000366.1:0-42801 GCA_014839935.2 Entomophthora muscae | reverse complement strand
TAGTGTTTTTGTGATGCAGTAAACAAGATGCTGCATTGGAAACCAATATGTAAAAAACAACTTTTAATAATTTTTATTAAGTTTTTTTTAATTTTGCTGATGCAAATCCTGACAGCATCTCAAACTTTTTTTGAGATGGTGTTTTTGAGATGGCATATTGCACCCTTCAAGAGATGGAATAGAGGACCTCCCAAGCCATCAAAATTAGGAATACAACGTCTGTAGTATCCTATCATACCCAAAAATACTTGAATATCTCTTTTGCTTCTTGGTTGCTGCATCTGGGTAATTTCCTCTAATTTTGCAGGAACCAGTCTAAGTCCATCCTTACTTATAGTATACCCTAGGAATTCTAAATGCTCCTTAAAGAAATTGCATTTAATAGGTTTAAGCTTTAGATTAGCCGCAATCAACTGTTGGATTACAGCCTCCAGGTGTTCCAAGTGTTGACCAAAGGTTCTTGAGAAAACATTAATATAATCTAAATAAACCAGGACACAAGAAAGCTTCAGGTCATCCATCACTGAGTCCATTGTATGTTGGAAGGTGGCAGGGGCATCAGCCAAGTATTGTGGCATATGTGTAGGCTGGAAAAGGCCCTGCTCTGTGATGATTGCACATTTTTCTTGATCTGCCTTTAGAAGGTCTATTTGCCAATAGCCTCTAATTAGATCCATTGCACTAAAGTATTGGGCGCCGCCTAGCTTGTCAAGTGTGTTGTCAATTTGTGGAAGTAGATACAAATCCTTTTTTTGTAACAGAATTTAATTTTTGATAATCCATTATCACACAATTGAATCTGTCCTTCTTCTTTACTATTAGAAGGGAGGGGACCAATGACTTTTACTAGGGACTAGAAGTCCAGCTGAAAGGAGCTTCTGTAGTTCCTTGTTGACAATTGCTTGTTGAGCCTGGCTTCTCTGAATTTGACATGAACATATGGGGGCTGTGCCTTGCATGTCCAGCACATGTTCTAATCCTAGTGCTTTCCCAATATAGTGATCATCTTCTGCAAAGACGGCCTTGTATTTATCAAAAATAATTAAAGCCTGATTTTTCTGTGGTTTGGTTAATCCTTGAAGTGACTTGCGCAGAATTAGCAATAAAACTGCAGGATTGTTGCAAAGGAGCTCAAATTCACTGAATTATCCAAAGGGAATGACTTCAGCCAAAGCTGAGTTCTCTTCCAGTTGAAGATGGCCCAAAAGATGGTTCTTCTTAACCTTAATGAGACTATGGGAAATATTACCCAAAAGGACTAAGATTTCTTTGCTCAAAGGCATCACAATTCTGGGGGATTTCCAGTGTTCAAAGCAGGATCCATTGTGGAGACCATGGACTTTGCCGTGTAGTTCTTTTGGAAAACCTAAGCTAAGACCAGTATTTTGGATTAATTGCAAATCCTTTGGGATCAAAAAATCTTTGGCCACATACAGAGGTATCTCTTTATACTCCTTAGTGGCCAAGGGGAGACTATTTAGTTTCCTCTGGCGTAGAGTATAGGCTATAGGGAGATCACTGTCAGTGTATTCCATATTTATGTGATGAATCTTCTTGGTTGGTAGATCCTTGGGTCCATCTTCATGATAGAACATGGGAACTGAGTGGCCCAGAATGCTAAAAGTGATTTTTGTATGGTTTATAAGTGTACCATAGGTAGCCATAAAATTTGTCCCAATGAGTATAACATAGCTATTATTTTGGAGAACTATAGCCAGAGCAGTCACTACTAGCTTACCAAACCAAAGCAGAAGAGAAGAATAAGCACCCAAGGCTTTGGTTTTATTGGGGCCAGCAGTACCAAATTCTTATTAGTAGTCCAAGTCAGGAGCCAATTTGAGTTTCTTCACCACTCTGGTGGAATCCATATTCCCTGGAGCTCCTGAGTCTAGGATTGCCTGTATTCTGAGCTTTTAGACAACAAGTTTGATATAGGTGAAATCATGTTGGTCTTCATAGTCTGGGGACAAGACTTTTTTAACTTTATGTACATCTAGACCCATAAACTGCACAAGAAATTCTTCTAAAGCGGAGGTAAGCTTGGGGTTCAGGGTCTTCAAATGCTCCAGTGTAGTTGAGACTTGTACTGAATGTAGTATTTGTGCCAATTTTTTAACGCTATCACTTTCATGAGTAACTTCACTAGAAGAATGTGACAGTTGTTCAGCATAAGGAATCAACACAGTTTCTATTGCTTCACGCAAAAGCAATGCTTCAGCCTGTATATACTGTCTTCTTGTGACAGCGTTTAAAGCCAGAACTTGGTGGAGCAGGTCCTTGTTTGCCTCCTCTTTGTCAGGCAGGTAGCGCTCAGGGCTAGCATCTGGGTCTATCAGGCTGTCTTTTTTTCAGGTAGTTCCTTGGCAGTTGGGTCTAGATCAAGTGTGGGAGAGGGTTTTTTACTACTAGCAGTCAGGGTTTTCTCCACAACCTGACTGCTTAGCAGTTTTTTGACTCCTCTTCATCTTCTTCCTCATTATCTTCTGTAGGCTCCTTGTTGTCTTTGCTATCTTCTTGGCCTGCATGTTGTAAATTGGCTTTTGGTTGTTTACAATCTTGTGATAGGTGATCAGGCTGGCCACACTTATAGCATGTTTGGTTATTGTTAAAGCTAATAGTCAGGGGGGTTGGGCAAGTTGCTGTCTTTTTAGCCATATCCTTTTTCAATGTCTTTCCTTTGAATTCAGCTGAGTTTAAAGCAGTAGTCTTCTTGTAGTCAGGAAATGGGATCTCAAATTATTCTTTAAAAGAACCCAGGTAGCACATAAGTTCAGGGACCGTTCATGCACCATAATTTCCTGATTTAAGAGCAATGGAGAGTTTTCTATTGGGACACACATAGTTGAGAAGGGCTCCTTTTACTTTAAAAAAGTAGCCGCTCCCATGGAAACTAGGAGCTGTGCTTCCAGATAAAACCGCCCAGAGAAATCTAAAAGGCTTTCCCCTTTTTTATCTTTCCTTCAGTAAACTCCATTTTACAGCAGAATAGAGCTTCCTTGCTACCAAACTCAGCAATAAGGGCCATGGATACATTTTTGTAGGCCCAATCCTGCTCAGGTAGTCTGGGCATTATAATAGCCTGAGTTTTTGAATCAAGGCAATTAAAAATGGCTGCATTTTTCATGGCATCATCTGCGCTGTACATGGAGCTATTATAGAGTCGCAAAAACACATGTACATTAGATTTTTTTGTCAAACTTTAGGAGGTTTGTAGGTTTGAAGTTTTGAATCACAGTAGATGTAATGTAATTGTAGCTTCTCTTGGGTGGAGGGGACAAAGTTCTCAAGTTTGATGCACAAAATTGCGCTTCAGAAGCAGGGTCTCTTGGGTTGTTGTTGGCTCTAGATGTGGACAAAGTTGCTCCAGGCAAGGGGGGTTTTACTGCTGTCTAAAACAGGCTTGGAAACATAGACTTTCCTGGTAGTGCGGCCTATGTTGTCCTCATTGCTCTTGTAGCTATGGAAAGATCAACAGTTGTCAGTCATAGACTGACTGTTAAGAGAGAGCACTAGGACTTCTTCCTGTGGTTGCTTGAACTTCTAGTTCCAGCCTTGATCACCAGAGGTTTATTGCAAGAAGTTGCTTCATCTGCTCTTGAAGCAACTGAATGTTACTACGCTGCAACCTTAATTCTTGTGAAAGGTCCCTAATGGCTTAGTTAGCAGCCTGTAGTTCTTCCGCAAGGATCTCAATTCTGGATTATTGACAGTCAAACTGCATGCCTGCATTTTCCTGGGCAGCATGTTGATTATTTCTCAGTTGTTCCAGGTCATAATGATTCTCCTCAGTACATGCATGGTTGTTGTAAATTAGCTTTATGAGTTGAGCTAACTCAGTGTAGAAATGGCAAAAATCTGCAAGAGATTGACAGAGGCCTTTATCAATCTTGATAACGTGTCTGGAGAGCTCCTCCATACATCTCTGAATGATGTCCATGCCCTACCCATCCTGTAACAGGGAAAGTCTTTCTTTGATCCTACCTAAAGAACAGCAGAGTAACTTGATCTCTTTGCAGAGGTGACAGAAGGCAGCTTTGGCTTCTTTAACGTGATGTGTGGCTATGCAAAGCCAGTTGTTGTCAACCCCCTTATGCTCAAGCATAGATCCAATAATAGCAGCAAAATAGTTTGCCAGACGTTCTTCCAGTTGAGCCGCCTAAGCAGCAGTGTGATTCTGATGACTCACCACGCTGTTAATCTGGTGACTAACATTAGTCATAGATCCTAAGAGTTCATCATAGAGGGGACAGATGAAGGCCTTCTGACTATTAATGAGATTCCCTTGATGAGAGATCAGAGACAACTGGTATCCTAGATGAATCTAGTTGTGAAATATTGACTGGTGGGCAAAACTATAGAGGTATTTCTTTGCCTGCTTTATGGTCTTCATTTGAAGAAAGAGCTGATTGGGAGTAGTCCTGTTAAAGTTGTGGAATTTCTCTTTGGCGGTTGCTCCATAGGAATGTAGTACTGCAAGTTTCTTGTGGGCCTCCCCTTTCTGTTATGATCCCTGATCCATGCTGATTATAGCCAGTTCCAGCTGCTGCTGGGTAGTTTTGGCGTTATTGTCCACTTCTAGTGGGGTGGGGACAGTCAGATGGAGGGCTGATTGGTCCTCAATCTGTTGAGGGTGGTGTAGTACTGCCATGTACTGACTGAACACAATAGTGTTGCTTAGAAAGTCATATCTTGTGCCCACAAGATGATTTAATTCTGTAAAGAGGCCATCAGGATAGTCCCACAAGTGACAAAGAAATGCTTGGAGAAGTTTTTCTCCAAACTCTCCCTCAGCCAAAGACAAGTCTCTGTCGGGGCAACAAGAGCTATTATTATGATGCATGACAGAGTGAGCACCAAATGTCATATTTGCGGGTATGGTGTTGCTGTTGTTTATTAAGCTTAACTTGAATCAAAAATCTATTATTATCAAAGACTAAGTTAAGATAGTTTTTCAACTTAGTGCGTATAATAAAGTATATTAATTTTAAATATCAATCCTTTATTTATTTATCAAGAAAGAGAGTTATATAGATGTTTAGATATTTTATAGAAGCTTCTGAGCGCCAGGATCCTCTGCCTTATAGCAAGATTCTTCTGTAGGCTTTGCACACTATCAACCTAATGATCAGACAATAATTAGTTAATATGGCTTGGAAGGACAACTTAGTTGATTGATAGTAACAACTTTCATCCAGTGCAAGAGTACTATCACTCTCTCATTCACTGATCTTAATGTATCAATGCCCATTACAGTGAAGGCTAGTTTAATCAATCACTTCACAACACCTTAGATATCCCCAGGAATAACAATGTCCTCTAGCAAGAAAATACTGGTCTTCCTTGTCAGCTTATCAAGCAGTCCCATGAAGGTCAAGAAAAATCAATTATTGGGCCACCTGCAGCTTGAAAAAACTTTATTTTAGCCAATGCCATTACCTTTGGGGAGTTCAACAAATTTGTGTTACCTTGAAATAACCCTAGAGTACTGTTGCTAATTCTGTGTGAGCCATTTCAAGGACTAACAGAACCCCAGAAGGACTAAGCATTGAATCTTTTTGAGAAATATAAGAACGTTTTTGCGGAGCACAACCATGACCTTGGCAAAAACCTAGAGGTGGAACATGTTTTGGACACCAAAGACACAGCCCCTATTCACTTTTGACCCTTTTTCAGGATCCAGGAAATCAGTCTGTGGTAAGCAGAGAACCACAGAAACTATTGTCTACAGGACTCCTGGTACCTAGTAAAAGCCCTTGGTCTTAACCCCTGCTCATTGTAAAAAAAGATAGGCCTAACAGGGTTGTCATGGACTACCAAAAACTGAAATTGGCTATCAAAAAAGACTCTTATCCTCTTCCACAGATTGACAACACACTGGATAAATTAGGAGGTGCAAAGTACTTCAGCACAATGGATCTGATAAGTGGCTACTGGCAAATAGATTTATCTAATGAGAATCAAGAGAAGTGTGCAATCATAACTGAACAAGAACTTTTCAACCTACACATATGCTGTTAGGGCTAGAAAATGTGCCAGCTACTTTCCAGTGTGTGATAACTCAGTAATGGGAGATCTAAAGCTTTCCTGTGTCTTGGTCTACCTTATCAACATTAATTTCTTTTACTGAACCTTTTGATAACACCTCAAACACCTTGAAGCTGTCTTTTAACGCTTGATTGCAGCCAATCTGAAGTTAAAGCCTAGGAAGTGCAGCTTCTTCAAGGAGCACCTTGAATTCCTAGAGTACATAATAAGCAAGGATGCCCTTCAACCAGTACCTGCTAAGGTAGATGCAATTTACCCATATAAAAATGCCAGACAAGTGCCTAAAGTTGAAGTGTGGAGATTGAAATCTCCAAATCAATGGATTTTTTATCTCTGCACTTTTTTTCAATAAAATTTTCCCCAAAAAAATTAATATTTTTCTTAATTTTGACTTTTTAAAAAATGTTTTTACTAGTAGTGTCAAAACCGCAGGCTTGACCCGCCAGCAAGGTTCCAACCAAGCAGGTTTGTGACCCGCAACCCAATTATCTGGTCACCTAAAGCCAGACTAAGGAGTCAACTTGAATTACCAAATCCAACAACATGAACAGATGATGATCCTTCACGGTGGATACCTTGATTTGGCGCTTGACTCATTATCAGGATCAAGCCACCCCCTCTTCCATCCAGCTGTGTGATCACCAATCTTGTTCCTACTATCCTTGATTCACATGAACTATATAATCACTATATCCTCAATAAAGATTATTATCTAGTTTCTAAAATATTTTTCCCTGTGTAACTCTGCTAAAACAGCACAGTTACAACAGTAGCTAAAATCAAAAAACCAAGCTTGAAGTGCCCAAATTGATGCAAATTAAAACACACCTTAATTTAATTTGGCTTTTAAAATAGAATTTATTTACCCACTTGAATAGAGGGAACAAAATTAAAAGTGCGAAAAAATCCTCAATTTAATATTTGATACATCAAAATTAAAAAAATTAAATTTTAAATTTTTTCTATATGTAAAAAAAGAAATCAAGAGCTATAAAAAAAGCTTTTTTTAACTTTAGGCAAATTTTTCAATTTTTTTGTTCAAATATTAATAGAAAATACTATTATAAGATCTTTTTTTAAAAAATAAACTTTTGTTTCATAAAAATTTATTTAAAAATTTACATATAGTTTCTTAATGGGTGCATAAATCAAAAAGTAGTCAAATCAAAATCCAAAAAGGTACCAAAAAACTAGGACCACTTAATATTAAATTTTTGCAAGAAATTAATATTTTATTCATTATGTTTTATTAAGTTCCTCAAATCAAAAGTGAGTAAATCAAAAATCAACTTTTTAGATTTAGTCACACTTTTTATAAGCTTATAAAATTTTAAATAATTAATAAAAACTTTTGAAATTCCTCATGTAGATTCTTTAAGACCTGATATTTAAATATATAAAAAATAAATGAAGTTTTTATTAGGTTCTTATTTTATTGCAATATTAATAAATTGGTGTGTTTTGGAGGCAATTTCAAAAAATATTCAATTAATATAATATTGTACTATGTTTCCCTATGTTATTTCAGGGGACAAAATTGAAGTGCCCAAATCAAAGTGCAATAAGCTCTTGGATTTTTTTGAAGGTTTCTCTCTTGAATTTTCTCCTTTCCCACCTCTCATTCCTCCTCAAAAAGAATATTTGTTGGCCCCTTGGCTGCGCCAGGTCCAAAAAACTTTTAAAAAATTTCTGCGTTGTCAAGAGGGTGGATTATATAAAATCTGATACAAAGTAGAAAAAACTTTCTTTTTTCTTCTCTTCTGCTTTTCTCTTCTCTTCTCCTTTTCTTTTCTTCTCTTCTCCTCTCCTCTCCTCTCCTCTCTTCTCTTCTCTTCTCTTTCTCCTTTCTTATCCTCAATTATCTTCTTCTAATTCTTTTTACTATATGTATTAGAGTAAAATAATATGTATAAAATGTTTCTTTTTTATATGAAGATTTGAGCTATCTATATCATTTTTAGTGGAAGTACAGTGTTTTTAACATAAAAATATCCAAGTTGTCAAGGATCTAGATGTACAAGAATTCTGGCTACCATCAAATTACTTAACATCCAGTCATTGCCCAATTTAGTCCCCTTCCAATATACTGTTCAACATACCAAGAATGGTAACCAAGCAATATCACCTGACTGTCCAAGTATCCAGTGGCTTGAACCCATCTAGCACATGACCAACCCCTAGGTTTGATCCAACTAAATCCCTGCCACAGTCAAGTCTATATAAGTCTAAAGTATTATCCAATAAAATATACTTCTTTTTTTCCTAATTCCATATTTGAAGCTTCCCCAAAAGGCGCTCCTTATCATTGGTAGCAGCTACAGTTTTTTGATCACACCCATGAAAGAGAAAATGACTGACCAAAACCCACCCACCTTTGCTCACGTACTCAACCAGGCCACATCCCAGGAGACCTGGAAAATGTACTTCTGCTCCCACAACATAAACAAAGATATAACTAGTGGATACACCATATTCAAAGGTCTGGTCATGCCCAAAGCATGTGCCAAGATAATTCAATACAGTCGCTCTCTTCAACCACAAACAAACACACAACTGCCTATCACATGTGAAGTTAACAACATCAAATACATTGGTATTGGCAAGTTCTTTAGTAAAAACAAAGAAAACATCATCAACTGGCTAGACCACTCAGCCGCTAAACTCTGCGCCAGCTTCATTCTCCCACAAAAAATGGGTACAGGAAGCCAGCAAGCACCTATAAAAGGCTGCAGCTAACTGGTTTGCCACCTGGGTTGGCTCACAAACTGACAACCAGCTTGACAACTGCTAAGAGTTAAAAGTGGACATCACACACAATTTCTGCGTCACTGAATCCCTCCAAGACATTGCAATACAGCTCAGCAATCTTCCTCAAAAGACCACTATCACAGCTTACGCCAATGAATTTGAGGAAATACACAGCAAAATCCAAAACCCAACATAAGCTGACAACGTAAATACCAGAGCCTCATTCATCAACAGAATGAAACCCTCTGTTGCTGCCCTCATCCGCCCAGAGGCTAACACCTCCATGCCCGTGCTCATTGCAGAAGCTAAGCGTGCAGAAAAATGCACAAACATGGAATATGCTGCACACAACAGCAATTGCTCCTCAAAAAGCAATGGCAGAGAAAGCTCCAATGGCAACAAACACCAAAACACCAATCACAGCAACAGCAATTCCAATTGCAACAATGGCAATTGCATCCAAAGCGTAAACTGCTCCCGTCCCAACAAGAGGACACCACCAAAGTAAACAATGCTGAAACAGCAACCCACTATGAATCTGACCCCACATTTTCTGACTTCAAAGGTATCAAAACATAGGAACAGGGAAAAGAGGAGGAGTACCAGGATTAAGTGCCCCTGTCTCCTCCCAACTTGACAAGAAACTGTACCAAGGCACAAACGTTGCTGCTTGCATCCCACATGTCTCACAATCCTCCATTTTTATGAACATAAAAATTAAAGATCACTCACAACTTCTTGTCTACCCATGCACTTACAAATCACATACACATAAAATTTTATTTGACTCTGGTGCACAACACACCATGGTTAGCAAACCTTTTGTAACCAAGTACAAAATACCAGTTGTCAAATCCAACTTCAAATAAGCCAGAATACCAGACAAATCAAAGGTTCTACTTGAAGGCAAAACAACTCCCTTCTGAATTGACCTCCAAGGCATACAAACGTCCATCAAAGGACTTTTAATGAATAACATAAACTACAAAATTGTAGCAGGCATGGACTAAATCACCCAAGTGAACCCCAGTGTATGTTGGAAAACAAAGACCATGACCATCAAACGCAACGGAGTCAATTTTAACATCCTCAAAGAACCCAACAACCTCATTCTAAGAGACACAGTATTTGTCCAGGTCATAAACCAAGATGACTCAGAACATCTAACCAAATATATTGCCCTCCACATAATGAGGTACACTGAGGTTAACAACATACAAACACAAAAAATTCAATGCTCAGAACTTGCAGCACTTCTAAACAAATACACCCAAATATTCAAGGAGGAACTCACAGAGTTACCCCCCCCCAAGCGAGAGGTCAAGCATGGCATCAACCTATGCAACGCCATGCCTAAACCTGCACCTCTCTACAGACTCTCCCCCATGAAACCCCAAACCCTCAAAACCCATATTGAGGACAAACTAGCCAAAGGATTCATTTGCCCATCTTAATCCCCGTGGGGGCAGCAGTGTTCTTTGTAAAGAAAAATAACAGCCCACTCCAGCTAGTAACTGACTACAGAGCACTAAATGCAAGAGCATTAAAGAATAAACATCCCCTTCCACTCATAGAGGATCTGTTTGCAAGACTCTCTGGAGCCAAATTTTCTCTAAAATTGACCTCACCTCAGCTTATAACCAAGTTGAAGTAAAAGAAAAAGACATACCTAAAACTGTGTTCTGTACACAATTTGGATCTTTTAAATATAGAGTAATGAACTTTGGGATGACCAAGCTCCCGCAACGTTTGTTGCCATGATGAACCAAGCGCTAAACAGTCTCTCAAATACATTATGCTACCTTGAAAATATCATCATATTCTCAAAAACAAAAGAGGAACACCTCACGCATGACTGCAAGATACTCAATCAACTTGCCAAGCACAAACTATAAGCTAAGCCTAGTAAGTGCCAATTTATGGAAAATGAACTCCTGTTCTTGGGCCACATTGTCTCTGACAGTGGCATCAAAGCAGATCCAGACAAAATAAAAACCATAAATAACATACAACGCCCCACCTCTGTTAAAAAAGTTATATGCTTTCTCAGAATGATAGCTTACCTAAGGAAATACATCAAAGACTGCAGAAATCTCACTGCATCAATCAATGACTTAACCAAGGGTAATTCTAAAAAAAATCATCTGAAAACCAGAATACAACAAGAATTTCTAACTATTAAAACAAACTTTGATCAAAGCATCAATCTTGCAATACCCTAATAACAACAGGTGCTACAAGCTTGAGTTGGATGCCAGTGACACTGCCATTGGCGCAGTCCTACGCATCTGCCAGCCATGGCATAAAGACTTCCTGTCAGTATGTTACAAAAGTATGAAAATAACTAATACAGAGCAGAGGTACCCAATACATAATAAGGACTTGCTAGTAATATATCACATATGCAAGAAATGAAGTTGTTATTTAGAAGGACATTTAAACATCTGAGTACTAACTGACCATAAATCCTTAATCTACTTCAAAACTCATAATGCACTTGCACGGCAATAATCCAAATGTATGTCCCTGCTGGAACAGCTCAATTTGGACATTCAATACAAAAAGGGGCAGAGCTGGTCACAGCTGATGCTCTCTCTAGGCTATTTCAGCCAAGAGAGGATCATCCTGAACACCTGGACCCTGACTGGCCAAACCTATATAATACTGAGTATAAAACTAAAGGGAAAGACCCCTCAGCACATCAGCTAACCCATGATACACTAGTAAGTAACAAAAAATATTTCCATGTATCAAATGGCACAATATACCAAATCATTAATGAATAACATGTTCCCTACATCCCACTTGCACAAAGAGCTGGCACCATATTAAGACATCACTGTCTACTAGGACATACAAAGGCTAACAACCTATACCTCACGTTAAAAGAGATGGT
This sequence comes from Entomophthora muscae, assembly GCA_014839935.2. NCBI lineage: Eukaryota > Fungi > Entomophthoromycota > Entomophthoromycetes > Entomophthorales > Entomophthoraceae > Entomophthora > Entomophthora muscae. The sequence continues at coordinate 31,112 of QTSX02000366.1, read as the reverse complement.
ATGGTGGCCCAATCTTAAACAAGATATAATTGATGTTCTTAAAAAGTGCACAGTATGCAATAAATACGCCAGCACAAAGGCTCCCTAACCAACAGTTAACCCAGTACCAGACCCTGAACCATTCAAGGTTTGGGGACTGGATGTAGCGGGATCCTTCCCAGAAACTAAGAAAAATCAATGTTTCCTAATTGTAGCCATTGACTTTGCTACATGCTAGCCCATCTGCTGGGCAACAAAGGACCACAGAGCAGAAACAATAAACCAATTCATTAACAAAGTAATCATATCTGACTACAGCACTCCAGACTACATCATAACTGATGGAGCAACAGAGTTATCAGGTAATGTAGTAAACTTCAATTTAAAATCCAAAAACATCAAACATTCTACAACCTTGCCAGACAGGCCACAGGCCAACAGCAGAGTTGAACGCCTAAACAGCAGCCTTATCAGAACCCTCAAGAAAATAATGGACAACAAAGCCAAATACACATGGCCACTATATGTGAAACATGTATTATTAGTATCCTGTGTCTGCACCAATCAAGGGAAAGGATACTCACTGTTTGAAATAACATACAGATACAAACCAGAGATAGTTACCTGCAACAATCAACCATACATAAAGATCCCCCTGTGGAAGCCCCCCACAGTAGAACAAGTACCAACTCTACAACACATACACCTCAAAGCTAAAATAGCAGAAATAAAAAGGCTCAAATCACAAAAGATAACCTCTACAGAGAAACCACTCCCCATCAACTCACCCGTCTGGGTCCTGGATGAAAATAGAAAGAAGCTAGACTTAGTACACAGGGGTCCAGGAAGAATCATCAAGTACAGACTAGTCAGAAAACCTATCTAGTGAAATTCCAAGGTGCTAAATACCCTGTTGGCAAGAATTACCACAGAGCCTTCCTCTGACTTAGCAAAGGAGAACACTTGACAAGGTTAGTACCCACTAGCAAGCAACTCCAGGAACATCAGGCGGCAGCCGTCAAGACAAAGCCCCCTTAGATGTACCAGAGTAACCCCTTAAGGGGTGGTGTCAAGGATCTGGATGTAAAAGTATTCTGGCTACCGCCAACCCACTTAACATCTAGTCATTGCCCAATTTGGTGCCCTCCTAATATACAGTTTGACATACCAAGAATGGCAACCAAGCAATATCACATGACTTTCCAAGTATCCAGTGGCTCAACCCCATCCTGCACATGACCAGCCCCTAGGTTTGATCCAACTAAATCTCTGCCACAGCTAAAGCTATATAAGTCTAAATTATTATCCAATAAAATATACTTTGTTTCTTTCTCAATTTCATATTTGAAGCTTCCTCAAAAGGCGCTCCTCATCACCTGTTTGATATGCTTGCAAGCGTAAAGGTCTTCAGTAAGTTAATTTCATTGTGGGGTACAACCAGGTACGCATTGAGCCTGGGGATGAGGCAAAAACTGTTTTTTGCACATGCTACAGGTTGTTTGAGTGTCAAGTCATGAACTATGGAATGACCATTGCTTCTTTCACCTTTGCCATTATGATGAATAAAGCCTTTGAAGACCTGATTGAAAAATGTGTTGTTGTGTATCTTGACAACATTGTTGTCTTCAGTCAAGACTAAACCACATATCTCCAACTCCTTTGCCCTGTAATCAACACCCTTTGTAAATATTAATTAAAGGCCAAGCCTTCTTAATGTTAATTCCTCTGGTTAGAGCTTCTATTCCTGGGGCACACCATCTCTGCCCAAGGTATAAAACCTGACCCTGCCAAAATCAAGGCAATCACCAACACGTTGCCTCCCACTGATGTGGGCCAGGTACACACTTTCCTGGGGATGGTTGCATATGTACACAAGTTCATCTTAACTTCAGGGAGTCAATTCCCCCTTATTGATTTGCTTATTATCAAACAATGGTTCTAATAAACCCCAGTGTGGTACCAAGACTTTAAGAAACTCAAGCAGAAACTCACCACAGCACCCATCCTCCAGTCCCCAACAGGAACTGTCAGTACAAACTTGAAACTGACGCTTCACACCAGGCCATAGGAGGTGTACTAAAAGTGGAAAACAGCAAAGGTGCCTTCCTCCCAGTAGCCTACAAGTCCAGAAAACTCACTGAGTCTGAACAACACTACCTTACCCATGATAAGGAATCAGCTGCAAGTTTCCATTGTGTTGAGAAGTGGTGTTGCTACCTGGAAGGTGCCACCTTTCCCCTTGTGTCCTCACAGATCATAAGTCCCTCCAATACTTCAACACTCAGTCATATCTGACCAGAAGTCAAGCAGGATGGGTTAAACGTCTGTCCCCTTGCCAGTTGCACATCAAATACAAACCTGGAAAGAAGCTGGTCACAGTTGACGCCCTCTCCAGGCTGTACATAGCCTCCATCACTGGGAATGACTGCCTAGACAGACTGGCTCATGTTCTATCTTTTCCCTGAGGCCGCCTGATACAAAGAACTGAACTGGGCAACCATCTCAAAGCTCAAGGATATTGAGAGCTGATGGTCACTTGTGTAGGAACATCTTTTGAAGGCAAAATATGGGAAAGAAGATACCTTACATCCCCACCGCTCAATGAGGATAACATATTGCACTTTCATTGCACACTAGGGTATATATGAGGCTGCAACATGTACAGAATCATAGAGAAGATCAGGTGGCCACCCATGCATCAGGGTACCCTGAATCTCCTGGAGGCATGGGTGTGTGTGAAAAGGACCTTCTAAAACCTGCCCTGCCCAGATTTTTGTTACCCATAAAAGCTGTGGGATCCTTCAAATGGCAAGCCATCAGTATTGTGGGGCCCTTCATCAAAGGTAAACTAGGGGGAAAATTGCTCCTCAATAAGATCAACTACTTTACCCACTGACCTGTGGCTTGGGCAACTACCAACCATGCTGCCACTACCATTAATCACTCCATTGATAAGGGAGTTGTGGCACAAGTTTATCCCCCCTCAAACACCTCATCACAAATGATGGGAAGAACCTGTAGGCAATATCATGAAGGCATACTGCATGAAAAACACCCTTGAACAGTTGATGACAGCTCTGTATCACTCTCAGTCCAGTGGGTGTGTTGAACATTTAGATGGGTCCCTAGTTCAGATAATTACCAGGCTCTTGCAGGAGCACCCCAACACTTCCTGTATAGAACATCTTTCAACCACCCAGCTGGTTCTGTGTGCCAGGGTTGATTGTGATTGTTGGGAATTTTGAACAAGCAATGATGCCAATTATGACAGAGCCCACGGATTGAGACTGTTACAACCAAATCCATAAATTAGTAGTACAAAATACAAAAATACTAATTATGACGGAGCTTGTGGATATGAATTGCAGCTACCAAACTACATAAATTGGTAGTATAAACTATATGCATATTGGATCAGCAGTAGTCTTCTGACCTGAGCCTTAAACTAGCCAATGATAAGCGCTACTGCGGCACTTTAAAAATACACAAGCGCCGCCTAGCAATTGGATTAGGCGCCAAAGTGCCAAACTACTTTTACGTCAAGAGCCAACTGAAAATTATTGCAAGCGCAGCGGCGCTGCCTGGCAAATATTGCAGGCGCCAAGGCGCCGCTTTACTTTTACATTGAGCGCCGAGGTGCTGGGTTCAATTCCCCATAATCTTGAATTCCCATATTTATCACATTAATAAGCATTAAGCTTGCAGTATGCCAGAGAAGTAGGAAGTGATCCTGAAAAACTAAATTATTCCATGCCAGCAAGGATCACCTGTGCTGGGTGAAGATGAAAATATTCTATTGGTTGACGTGCAATAAGCGCCAAACCTAGATTAATAATTACCCAAATTTGGGGCGTGTTAGAATATCCTAGAAGATATTGCTAGCAGCCCAGAGATTACCCTTGCAGAAGGTATAAGAAGAATTAATCATTTAAAATAAAATCATCTTTGAACCATCTTTATTTTATCCTTAATCTGGTTGACCTTTATCCTAATCCTTAAGTGTATCTGTGCAATCAGAAGCCATTGCTGGACAATAATCATGGTTCCGTTCAATCCTGGCTCTTCTGATATAGTACTACTCATATCCTCACATATGACTGTATTCTGGCAAATGTCTTATGCCCTATAATCTTAGATAATTGTGGCACTGTAAAGCAAAAAGCGCAACAATGGTGCTCACTACAGGGGGCACACATTTTCCTGTAGAAGGAGTCAACTGGAAAACCGCTGGTAACTGCAGGCAGCACATCTGAGCGCAATGGAGACCAGCATCATAGGAGGCAACGCATAACGTCAATGGGAAGGTGTCAGTTCAGATTTCCAGTTCACACCATGGTACAAGTCTAAAAGGATACGCAACTAGAGTACAAGAATACATTTGATGTCCTTGCAAAAATGCTTAAAAGCGCTACTAAGCAGCAGGTTGTTACACCAACCCTGCTGAATGGGCGCGCTTAAGGCACACATTTTTTCATTGAAGCACTACCAAGCAACAGGTTGTTACACCAACCCTGTTGTATGGGCACACTTAAGGCACACATCACTGATTGAAGCGCTATCAAGTAGCAGGTTGTTACACCAACCCTGTTGTATGGGCGGGCTAAGGTCTACATCAGTTCATGGAAGTGCTTTGAGCAGCAAGTTGTTACACTTACCTTGCTGCATGATTGCACTCAAAGCACATTTGATATTACAGAAGCAAACAATAGTGTTCACAGGTTTGAACTGTACCAGCCACCTTTGCTGGATTAAGGGCCTAAGAAGTCAAAGGACTCAAAGGATATCCCACTCTTGCAAAGACTTGAGCAGCGGTGGCCACCTCTACATTGACAACAAACAACCAGTTGCTTACTCTGGCGCCAACCAAATTCTCACTAAGACAACAAGACATGCAGGAGTTTTCTAGGCGCAACCAATAGTACCGCTACTTTACGTAAGCCTCCTATAGGAAGGGGAGCAACATGCTACTTAAGAAGAATAACTCTAAGTCAAATTCCTGGGGACCAGACCTGCAAGTAGCCAGCAAGACCCAAAAAGGCACACAATTATAAACAAAAAGACAGTGCGTTCAGTCAACAGATTGAGTGCTATATCCCCAAGAAATATTCAAAAGAAAGAAAATATAAATAAGAAATTAAATATATACAAGAAGATAATAAAAACAAAGAATGAACAAAAAGATAAAATTAAAAAGATAATAAAAAAGAATAAGGAGCCAAGCAAGTTTACAGTAGTTTTAAAAGCTATGGCAACAACCAAAAATACCTCAGATTTAAACAAAATGATTTCAGATTTAAACAAAATCCAACTCTCAGGTTAAAATATACACTCTGTTAACAGGGTTTATTGGTGTTAATGGGCAAAATGAGTCAACACAGCAACAAAGGGCTCACACACAAAGCAAAACCATTCAAAATACAATCCAAAATACATTGATTCACAAACAAAATGGTGTGAGTTGACTTTTGGTGTACATATGTTTACTATGTGAATTGGTGACAAAATACACCCAAGCAAGGTGTGTCAAAACGCAAACCAAAAACAAAACACAATAGCAACTCACTACGTAAACAAAATCACTCACGCAATGTGTGCAATGGATTGTAATCATGAATGATACCAAGGTATCTAAAATAAGACACAAGATCTGAAACATAAATTTTAAAAAAATTGTGTTGGGTGTTTGAATTTGGCAGTAAAATCTAGGAAAATGGGTGGATTTTTTTGAGTATTCTAAAATGGGCGTTGTAAAACCAAAAACAACTAATTAAGAAATAAAAAATCTATAATTGGGATATTGGGTGGGAAAAACTTTAATTAAATATCCATATTCAGATAAAAGCAAAAATTAAAATTAGGGAGTAACTTAATTGAAATTTATTTAATATTTTATTAAATTTTAAAATGGAAGGAACACAACAACAGAGTACCAATACACCTGTTGTGCGCCGCAGTTGTGGTTGCCCCCGCGGGTCAAAGAATAGAGTTAGTGCAACCCAAGTGCCTACTCAAGGAGGAGACGGGAGAGGAGAGTTCCATAGTGACGCTGCACTGACACAGCCAGTTCAAGGAGCACAAGCTGCTAGGGTGCAGAGCATAAACCCTTGGGTCCCAAAGCTGACCTGGAAGCCAACCAAGGTCACCACTACAAAGAAAGTTAGAAACAAGGAGGTAGAACTTACTTTGTATGTGTTTGACGTTGTGTACCGGCAAGAGTTGGTCCCGTCAGCCATGCTGGAGAAGGTGAAGCCTGTACTTGATACTAGCTACAAGCCCTACGTCAGTGATGGCAATCAGGAGGATGACAAGGAGCCTGAGTTCTATCAAACCAATGAGGGACAGCTGGTGTTAAAAAAGGTTGCAGCCTTCTATACCAAGGTACCTATGCCCTGTGTTGTGCCCAATGCCAACAAGTCAATCCCCACCGCTAAAAAGCCTGCCCAGAAGCGCATCCCTGACATCAAACACATCATCCTGCTTAAGCTAATGCGGGAATTGGGTGATTACAAGGCGGCTGCGGCCCTTGTTGGAGTGGATCCCAAGTACGCCAGCAAGACCTTCCAAAAATTCATCAATACTGGTTGTGTCCTTGCTGCAGAGAAATCCTTGTGTGTTTCTACCATGCTCACCAAGGAGCACAAATGGGCAATCTGCCAGTGGATCACCTGGGACTGCCATCTTGAACTGGCAAATATACAGGCCATGGTTAAATCTACTTTTGGGATTGAGGCCTTGATTTCCTTTTACTACCATCTGGTGAAGGGAATGCAATTTTCTTGGAAAAAGCTTGGGGTATCCCCCTACAACAGAAACAGCCCAGCCAACATTGACGTCCGGAAAAACTACGCAGAGGCGTACACTGCCCTCAAAGCCAAGGGGACAGTCAAATTTTATTATATTGACAAATCGGCATTTGCCTTGTCAATGCGCAATGGGTATGGCTATGTCCCCAAAGGCTCCAATGACAGGATGGCTTGGCGTGCTGCAGTCCGCGCCACAGCCTACTCAATGGTGGCTCTCCTTGGTCCAAAGGGGGTTGAGCTCTACCAAATGATATTGGGTTTGCATAACAGCAGGACCTTTCTATCATTTCTCTGATTGGTCCAGGAGCACCTGAGGCGCACAAGCCCTGGCTTCACCAATGTCATTGTGTTGGACAATGTTGGTCTCCACAAAGTGGCTGATATTCTCAAGGAATTCCCAATGATTGACACCAGCATTGCTGTGGGCCCCCAGCAATTGGCCACAGCAAATTTACGCCTTCTCTTCCTCCCAGCCTATTTGCCCTTCCTAAATCCCATTGAGGAAGTCTTTGGGTGGCTCAAGCAAGTTGTCAAGCAAGGAACCCCAACTGGGACCGAGGACCTCTTTAATTTGCTGCAGGCCGGGATCCACACCCTCCCAGCTGAGACTGTGGCCAAATTCTATGGCCACGCTGATTTGTTCATCCCTGCGTGCCTAGCCAAACAGCCAATCAATTAAAGGCTTAGTGTGTCCAATTTTTTTATATTCTCTTATTTACTATTCAAGATTTATTAATTATCATTTTATATTTAGATGTTTCCACGCCTGCAATCACATTCAGAAGATCCATCAATAGATGTAAGTAATTTATTTATTTTATTATATATTATTTTATTATGCCATCTGAGGTAATCCCAAACGCTCAATACTGGATTACGCAAAAATATTTAAATCACTTTGGTCAAATAAATATAAAAATAGTTTTAAAAAAATTAAACGTAAAATGTACAAGTTAGAATTTATTTTATTAATGTATAATTTTATGCTTTTATGAAAACTGTTTCTGCAATATATTTTGCAAAACTGGTTTGCTGAAATAAAAATTATAAAAATTTATTATAATAAAAATACTATAAATTGTAATAAAATTTATTGGAATCATATTTTTATTGTGTGCGCCTGTAGTGGGTTCTTTGGTATGTACCCACCCTGCAATGGAGGTGGCGCACAACCTCCACTGCCACACTGTGAACAGTGGATACACCCTTATTGAAATACTCCCTCCTGCTGGTGAAAGGCAGTAGGGTCAGGTGGGAGTGAAGCAGCAGCTTTTCAGGTGGGGCTACAAACCTGTATATCCCAGCCAGGACCAGGGCGTCTTGGATTACATGGTCCACCAAGTTGTATCCAGGGGGGACCTTCTTCCCGTCAAGTGCAAGCCGGGCCTTGTCAATTCCCAGAAGGACCCCGTCCAGGTCCTCTACAGACGCGCCCATCCCAAAGTAGAATAGGAACCCCAGGTAAACAACCAGATGAAGCCTTTGCCCTGCAAAGGCTTCTGTGAACTCACACAGTTTATTATAGACTGCGCTGATCTTCTTGTTGTGCCTGGTCTTTGCAAAGGTCAGCTCCATGGCTGCAGGGAGCCCTGTCTTGTTGGCACTCCAGGCCAACCCAAAGTCGGCAAGGAGGATTTTTGTCTTCTTGACAGCTGTTGCGTCTGCAACAGCCAATTTGCCCACTGCACGCCCAAAGTTCTCCAATAGGTAAGAAAGGGTGTGCTCCAACGGGAAGCAGAAGCAAGCAGCCGCATGAGCCCGGCCCATCTCTGGTACATTCTTGAATGGGAGCGTTGCCAGGACGTCCCAAACAAGCTCAATGGAGTTTACACAGTAAACTCCACTGAGGGATACCAGGTCCAGGCGGACCAGTTGGGCATCCTTGTAGGCAGTAACTGCCCACTCAGATGCCCCCTTGGCATGCGTAAGTTCTGCCAACGCCTCCTGCAACATTGGAAAGGACCTGTGGATACAGTCCTCCAGCTCCTGCACAACAGGGGGGACAGATACAATTGCTTTGCCACATGAGTGGCATAATTTGCATAAAAGGTGGCCAGGACAAAGGGGACCAGGACTTGGCGGAGTTTGCTGTCTACATTTTCTAAGAAAAAAGGTAAGTTTTTTGAAAATTTATTAATTTTGTTTTTTAGGCTACCTTCTTGTGTTTCTTCCTTGCCCGCAGCCTTGGCCAGCTTGGCCATTCTTGGTGCAATCAATTGCGCAGGCAATTTGGTATCCTCTGCCCTGGCACGCTTGGCGGGTTTGAGATGTTCATACATCTCCGGGTCATCAACCCAGACAGACGGCGCAGAAAGATTGTATGCCTTAAATTGCAGGCCCTCAACCACAGTTTTTTGAATATTTAGTAAGCGCTCAATTGTCTTCTCTGGGGTGTCTGGTATTTTGGTCATAAGGGCCTTTGCAGACACCTTGTCTATTTTGTCCCCTTCAAGGACGGCAGACTTCACTTTGGCTTTGACCTTGCGGTCAATGTCCTTTATTTTGGCAATTGCCAAGTTGAGATCCTTCAGAAGCTTCTCCAATTCTCTCATTGATTTTTTACTAACCTTTCCATATGTTTTTATAGCTTTTGCCCCAATAAATTCTGTATTATTTTGATACTGTTGCCTCTTTGTTTATTCCTTTTTGTTTTCCCATCTACTACATTATCCCATCTTTTTACCCATTTTGTATATGTTTTACGCTCATCTCAATATGTGTTGTTTGCTTTGTGTTGGCATTGTTTCCTTGATTACCATATTATTTTTGGCGCTTGACATAGCCCCTTGTGAAAATATTAACAACAATTTGGTGATCAGCTAAATTTGAATTAGAAAATTATAGTGTTAACTGTTTTTAGATAAAGTTGTTACTGATCCAAATTCAAAACCTTAATGATAAACTTTAAGCCAATCAGGAGCCAAGTGATAAAGTGATTGTTGTGACATAAAGGGTCATTCAATAATTCTTTGATGCATGTGCGCTAATTAATATGATTGGCTGGATGTTTTGCCATTGTACGCCATTGCCGCTGTGGCAAGTTGTTGGTGGACTAGTGCTAACCAATCAGCTGCTGGGTTAGCACTAGTCCATCAACAACTTGCCACAGCGGCAATGGTGTACAATGGCAAAACATCCAGCCAATCATATTAATTAGCGCACATGCATCAAAGAATTATTGAATGACCCTTTATGTCACAACAATCACTTTATCACTTGGCTCCTGATTGGCTTAAAGTTTATCATTAAGGTTTTGAATTTGGATCAGTAACAACTTTATCTAAAAACAGTTAACACTATAATTTTCTAATTCAAATTTAGCTGATCACCAAATTGTTGTTAATATTTTCACAAGGGGCTATGTTTAAGTGCTAAAAATAACTGTGTTCTGGATCTAGATACACAACATAGTAAATATATGATTTTATAGAAATAAGCTGAACATAAAGAATAAAACCAACTATAAACAAAGAGAACATGAACAATTGAAATTCAAAAAAAAGATAATATAAATAGAAAATGTTTGGTGACAGGGGTTTATTGGGGCGGGGGAGAGTGATGCCTAGGAGGCAGAATAACACAGGAAGGAAGACGTAGAGGCGGTGCTGGCCTGGGGGGTCTGGGATTGGGTGGGTTGGGCTTGCGGGTTAGGGGTGTTGGTGGCGGGGGTGGAGGCAGGAGGATTTTGCGTGATGGCTGCCATATAACGCTTGTTGTATTCCTCATTGGTCATTGGCTGGATGGGCTGGTAAGTGGCAGTGGCCCAAGGTGGAAGGCGCTTATCCTTACGTGATTGGTTGCCCATGTTCACATGGAAAACCATTTGCGCAAACAAGTCAGCCACCATCTGGCAGCCAAAGAGAAAATTGTGGTCAAGGACCCCAAGATAGAGGTTGTTGAAAGCCTGAGGGCGGCGCTCCTGTAATGTGGATCCCATGTTGAAGAAGACAACATCAGCCAGATGGACGTCTGCATGGCCGGCGGGGTAGACTGAGGCCTGGTGCCCGCGTCCCTGGATGGCCTCAAGGGCGGTGGAGCTACCCTCCATCTGGTGGCTCAAGAAAACCTGGTACTTGGAATTTGAGCCATCCCAGGAGTTGAGTAATCCACCGAGGATGTGGCTGTATGAGTAGCCATCAATGAAATCTGGGTTTGTCCAATAGTAGACAAAACCCTTGGCTGAAACAGCCAGAAATGCACCAATGAACGTCCCCTTCTTGACCTTCTTCCTTCTATTCTTGGCAGCGGCTTTTCCTTGCTTGCCAAAATCATCAAAAGCTATTGATAGCTTGTAATAGGAGATGAACATGACATCATCAGTTAGACTAGTCAGGCATTGGACCAGGGTTGATTTGATGGCAGTGTCATACGGGGAATCCTCAGCGCCATCCCATTGGTTGCCGGCAAAATTGGTAAGAACCTGTATGGAAGCCACCTTCCCATACATCCAGAGCTGCACCATGCGCTCAGAGACCCATATGTTATGGTGTGCAAGCTGCTTCCGGACCTGGGTCAAGGGAAGCTTGGGATCCCGCTGGAGGAGGTCAAGCATGATTGGGTATGCCTCAGATATTTGTGACTTGGGGGCCTTCTTGGGCTTCTTGGCTGTCCCAATCAGATTCCCCTTGTTCATCAGGTTGTTGAATTCCCGCATGACAGTAGCTTGGGTAAATTGCAACTGGGCGGCAATCTTTTCCCAGGACAGACCCTGTAGATTCAGTGCCACAATTTCCTGAAGAATTTGGGCAGTGATGATTTGTTGCTTGGGGCGCTGGGCCAGGGGAGCTGAAGCCTGATTGGCTGTAGGGGGGCAGGTTGGCTGGTGGCAGGAAGTTGTTCCAAATCAAGGTTGCCATCCTGATTGGTTGGTTGGTGGGCAGCTTGTGCGGGGGTGGGTACAGGAGCAGGGGCAGAGCTAGACACTAAGTGACTCTCAAACAAGTCAAAGCCATAGGGGTCAGTGGTCAGATACAGGTCAGCTTCCTTGTTACCCGCCTCAAAGGCTTGGGTGTAAACAGGTGCCTCCACGTTCTGAGCCTTGCCTCCATTGAAGCTGGCTTGGCTGCTGCTGGCTTGGCTGCTGGCGCCGTCAAAGATATTGCTTGTAAAAACCATTGTAAAAAACCTAGGATAAAATCACTAAAAGTAGAAATTTTAAAATTTAATGATTTATTTTTATTGTAATCTTGAGTCCATATTTGGAAGGTTCTCAAAACCTTTTCATACAAATCTGGAGCCATGAAAATGGATAAAATGCCTCTGTTCCTAAATTGGATAGCTGTTGATTGGCTGTTAAACTGTTATTTTTCTATTTTAGGCTGCTCATACTACACATCTTGTGTGAGTTCATTTTGTTTTGTGCTTGTGTAATCTTGCTTCTAGATTGCTCAAGTTTTGTTTCATTTTAGTTCTTCTGTTGGTGCCTCATATGAATCCTGATTGGATTATAATATACTCTGGAACAGCATCCATCCATTTCACTTGTTGCATCAGTTCATTTTGTTTGTGGTTTGAACTACACCACTTGATGTTTGATATAATTTTGTATAATGGGCTAGTGAAATTTTGTTTTTGGTTTGAAAGTCCATTTATTAACTGAAAATTTTATAAATTATTTGAATCCTGAATCTTGCGCGACTTGGATTTTGTTTAAATCTGAAATCATTTTGTTTAAATCTGAGGTATTTTTGGTTGTTGCCATAGCTTTTAAAACTACTGTATTGCAAAGGGAAGCTTACTGGGGGCAGTCTCTGGGAGCGGGGGTGCCTCTGCACAGTTGGGAGGAGGATGCTGCAGGGGAGTGGTTTGGCAGTTGGCACGTTGGGGATGCTTTGTGGGGCATTGGATGGTGACCACAGGGCGCTTGTGGGCAGGGAAGAGGTACTGATCATCATTGAGGTGTTGACGCACATGCACCAAGATCACCAGCATCTGAGCCCAGGCCAACTGGGAGTTCTGCAACATGGAGGTCCAGTTTCAGAGCGGGAGGCAGAGCTGGTTCACAGGCACAAGGCAACCCCAACCACCACAAGCAGAGAACGCAGCCCCAATCAACAGGCAGTCCATCAGGGCGTCCTTCATGTAGGAGTAGGCTAGCAGCAACGGAACCCAGAGCTGATAAGCCAGAGCACAATAGTGCTTCAGGCAACAACCAGTGTACCCTGGCTGGCAGCTATTGGGGGCGTACCACATGAAGTGGCACACAGCGGCAGCCAAGGGAAGATATAGACTGATGTTGCCAGTGCTCACTGCCAAGAGGGACGCCTTAAAGGTAGCCGAGAAGCGCCAACTGGTGTTGGCCTGGATAGGAAGGTCCAGGGTCTGATGGAATGCTGGGACAGTGGCAAGCTCAAGGGCCCAAATCCGAGTCACCTCATCTATGAAGTTGTTACGGATAGCAATAGTGTGGGCGTTCTGGGCAGAGATCTGATCAGGCGCCTAGGAAGCAGACCGTAGGCCAAGGCGCACCTCAGCAGCCAAGCGAGAGGCGTCATATTGGCCATGGTAGAGCTCACTGGCACGGATAAAAGTCATGGCATCCTCATCAGAGTGCATGGCTTGCACAAAGCTGAACATAGTCTCCTTGTGGTGACAAACACCAAACTTGCTCAACAGATTGGGGTAGTCCATGGGGACCTTGTCCAAGTTGCGCCAAGCGCAAAGCATCAACAATGGGGTGGCAGGAGGCTCACCAGAGGAAAGCAAGCGCTGCAAGAAGGGGTGCAAAGCAACAGAAGGACCACAGATATGAGGCGTACTGGGGACAGGAGGAGGCTCATTGAACAAGGAATCCTTGTCAAAAAGGTTACCAGCATCAGAGCCGGGAGCAGAATTAGGGACAGAGCCAGCCACAGTGGTGGCGCGGTCTTGCTTGCAGAATTGGTCCTTGCTGGAGCAAAGACGGTTGAGGAAGGCAATCCTCACAGAGCAGGTCATTTTACAGAAGGCATTACGCTCTGCCTCACCCATGGTGGCCATCATAGCATTGTATGCTTGGTGCATGCTTTGGCGGTTGTTGTTATTGCTGGTTGAGTTCATCAGAGAAAGAAAGGAAGTAGTGCTTGGTCAAGTGGGGGGATATGTTGGGAATTTTGACCAAGCAATGATGCCAATTATGACGGAGCCCACAGATTGAGACTGTTACAACCAAATCCATAAATTAGTAGTACAAAATACAATGATACTAATTATGACAGAGCTTGCGGATATGAATTGCAGCTACCAAACTACATAAATTGATAGTATAAACTATATGCATATTGAATCAGCAGTAGTCTGCTGACCTGAGCCTTAAACTAGCCAATGATAAGCGCTTCCCTGGCAATTAAATGATACATGATTTGCTGCCGCGGCACTTTAAAAATACACAAGCGCTGCAGCACCGCCTAGCAATTGGATTAGGCGCCAAAGCGCCAAACTACTGTTACGTCAAGCGCCAACTAAAAATTATTGCAAGTGCAGCAGCGCCGCCTGGCAAATATTGCAGGTGCCACTTTACTTTTACATCAAGCGCCAAGGCGCTGGGTTCAATTCCCCATAATCTCAAATTACCATATTTATCACATTAATAAGCATTAAGCTTGCAGTATGCCAGAGAAGTAGGAAGTGATCCTGAAAAACTAAATTATTCCATGCCAGCAAGGATCACCTGTGCTGGGTGAAGATGAAAATATTCTATTGGTTGACTTTCAATAAGCACCAAACCTAGATTAACAATTATTTTGGGGTTCCTGTCCACCAGTCCCCAAAGTGTGTTCTGGATCATAGCCAGGGGCCGTCTGGAAGGGATTGGCATTCTCTAGTAAGGGAAATGTATCTCAGAAATATTTATAGGGGTCGAAATGGGCTTTTATTCACTATCATAAGGAAGATCCCCTTAGAAACCTTCTGGTGTATGGCCCGGGGGGTCAAGGAAACAATATGGATTTACCAATACTTGGAGTCCTCCAACAATATCTTGGACTCCTTGTACTTGGTCTTGGACTTCTGTACCTTAGACTTGGACTCCTTCTCCTTGAACTTGGACTCCAGCGCCTTAGAATTAGACTTCTGCACCGCACTTAAGATCCAGCTCCTTATTATTGGGCTCCTGCTCCGTTATCTTGGGCTTCAGCTCTCTGTATATCTTTAGTGGCCTTGGTATTCCACTTGTATCAGTCCAATCAAGCGCCTGCTAGTGATCAAAAGGCTTCCAAAACCTCTTGGCAGAAACTCAAAAGGCTTCGGAAAGACCCCGCCAATGACCCAGAAAGACCTTCCAAAAAGACCCTGTAACTTTCCAGCCAGCCACCTTTTTATAGTTTCCTTTTCACAACGGTTCCGCCTTCAAAATGACTTTCTTCAGAAGCTTAAACCATTGCCGCTCACTTTTTCCTATAATAACTTAAGCTTACATACTTACTTTCTAAAAAGCTTAACGTATTAATTCACTATTTCCTTGCTTATACTTTAAGCTTTTGGCTTCCAACCAATCATTTTCATCAGGAAGCCTGCCAGAACTCAACCAATGAATGCAGAGTGCAGAAATAGACCATTTCTGAAGTTCCACTGGGATCCAACCAGGAAAATAATTTCCACAGCTCAAACCACTCAAAGCAACAACTCTTTGTGCATCACAGCGTTAACTGGTCCATTATTCTGGCACCAGTCTTCCCTGCATTCAACCTGAACCCATTTAAATAATAGAATACTATTTAAACTGTTCTTTCTGGACCTCTTCAACGGTTTCCTCATATACTTACAAATATTGTAAAATCCAAGGAAAACTTCCCACCAAAACAACTTTGTATCCAGCTCACATAGCAACATACCTTCATCTATCCTAGGAACTTAATAAATAAATATCTTACAAACACTTCTATCCACATTCCTTCTTGAGTTTACTACTAAACCAAGGCAAAACATTCCACATTTTACCACCTTGGCAAATCAATCTGGCAAAATCTTGGCTCATTTCTCCGGACCACCAGTTCTTCATCATCTTATGATCCTTCAGCCAGCTCATTTCAGTCTCCAACAGCTCAGACCAGTCCTACAGCTACTTCTTCAACAGAAGTCACTAAACTTCCACTTGGTCAACATAAGCCTTTCCTGCAAACCACCAAACATGTGGATCATCACAATTACCCAAATTTGGGGTGTGTTAGAATGTCCTAGAAGACATGCTAGCAGCCCAGTGATTACCCTTGCAGAAGATATAAGAAGAATTAATCATTTACAATGAAATCATCTTTGAACCACCTATTTTTATCCTTAATCTGGTTGACCTTTATCCTAATCCTTAAGTGTATCTGTGCAATCAGAAGCCATTGCTGGGCAATAATCATGGTCCCGTTCAATCCTGGCTCTTCTGATACAGTACTATTCATATCCTCACATATGACTGTATTCTGGAAAATGTCCTGTGCCCTATAATCTTAGATAATTGTGGTGCTGTAAAGCAAAAGGCGCAACAGTGATACTGGGGTTAGCCCCAGAAGCATGGATTTTGGAGGACCAGGTGGTGTGAAAGATGTCATGCAAGGAAAACCAGAATATGTGGCTCCCGCCAAACCACCCCTCATCACAACCCCTTTGTTGGCAAAATAAAAGGCCAATGTCTGCAAAGTCAAATAAGGGTAGATTCAGAGGGCAACCAAACACTTGAATCTCCACTGTATCTTTGGGGACTTGGTTTATGCATTCAACCCCCAATACACCAAACTCAATCCTAATTGTCTTGGGCCTTTCAAGATCATGACAGTATATGAAAATATTGCTTATGTGTTTAAAGATGCCCAAGGAAACACCAAACAACTCCACCACAGCTTATTGTGCCCCTGCTTCACCATCCCCACTCAGAAACGCTCTATCTGCAGTTTCTAGGCGCACTGTAAATTCTGATCCTGGTCAAGGATAACAGGCAGGGGCAAGGGGGTGTTGCGACTGAAATTGGCACCTTGCCTGACAAGATATCTATTGACATGCAGGGGTGCTTGATGAGCTTCCCTGTGCTGGATCTAATAGTATTCCACTTCCTTCCTGGATGTCAAAGTATGAGATGATACTTCCTTATAAGGAGCAAAGCGAATTCCGGACAATGCCTTTGACAAGCTATTCAAGACCCAAGCTCTGCTTTGATTATGCCGCCATGCCCCGTGTGGCTCTGTAGCTGCCCCTTACAATAAAGTATATTTGATTTTCCTAATAAAGGCAATGTCTTATTCCAAATCTCTGTCCCTTTCTGGACTGCTGGCTTCCCAAATCCAAATGCTGAACAATGGTTTTATTCAGCCGCAACATATAGTTTGTACGCGCTTCATAGGGCAGCTTGAATATGAGAATGTAGATTGAGATTCATTTTGTTAAATAGCATATTGAAATGGTCTAGTGTAAATTGTATAATATCTATATGCTAATTAGATTTGATATCGTAGTTCTTTTTATCTCCTTGATCTTGATTTGACTGGATCTGATTTTCGTGCTCTTGCTGGTGATTCGATCTGGTTGCAAGTTCGACTTCCTGGCATTGATTTGCATGGGGTTAATTTTTCTAGGTTAACGTTTCTTTGGAGCAGTTGTGGTAAGAACTAGTTGTGCTTGGGAAGCGTAGAGTGGGGGTTAACGGGGGAGAATAGATTCTATAGTATAGAAGAGTATATTTTATTATCACAACTCGATGGTGTGAGGAGCAATGGTGATAACGGAGGAGTTGGTTCCCAACTCACACTCGCAAGTGTGGGTGCGTCCAAGAAGAATGTTGCAGCGGGCCTTCTCTTTGGGCTTGCATTGCAGGAACACCCGGGATGATTCAAATGCGCTAATCTCCTCTCGCTTAGCGAACATGCTTGGGACAAACTCGGGAGTTACACACTTGGACTCACACGCCTTCTTGGTTAAGAATGCAGCACACCAAGAAGTTAATCCAGCACTTCCTTCAATGCATCTGTTCTGGGTGGTGTCAAAATAGAATGCTGTCTTTGATACCAAAGGCCACTTCATGGGCGGCGTAAGCAGACACAAGGGATGGCTATAAATTAGTTGGGCTTTAAATTGGCTTACAGGTTGCGGTAGGATGAATCGATCGGGTTGGGCTCCGCGTAGCTGCAGGCAAGATTTCTACTAGCATGTTTAGTATGCAAGCTGTGTGGCTTACTATTCGACCACGACACCTTGCCCAGCAGGGAGACCAGGTCGTGTGGCGGCAAAGATCTGCTGGGCTAGGAGGAAAATGAATTGCATGTCTTTTTTAAATGTCAAAGTTGTTTAAATAGTGTTCAATGATATTGAATAAATAATTCGAATTTATCCCAATCAGCTGGCTTGGATACGAGATTTATTGCCACAGGGCTGCACCCCGATATCCAGTATTTTATTTATTTATTTATTTATTTATTGGTAAGATATATTCCTATTATTTAGAAACAGCGGATATTGTAATAGAAGTGGTACGGAACTCCACCTGATCCACAATAGCCTTTTAAATGCCACGTGATTATCGCCACCTGTTTCACTGTAGCGGTGAACTACAAAAACCCCAAAAATAAGAAGATAAACAACTGTTAATTGAAGTGAACATAATAGAAAAGGATCATCCCTGCTATCTCATATTTCTTTTTCTTAGCTTCATTGTAAAACCAAGTAAACCCTCCACGAAACAAAATAAACCGCCCATATTAGCAGTTACAAGGGAAAAATTATTGGAAACTAGATAATATCTTTATTGTGATATGAGAGATCATATAATACATGTGATTCCTTTAGGAGAAACAAAGGCACCTGCTGATCAATTTCTTGGATGTGTAGGGGTGGCTTGATCCTACCAATGAGTCAGGTGCTAGATCAAGTTTGCTCTGGATTTGGGATATCAATGGTTTGTGTTTCCTTGTTTGGTAAACTGAGCCGACTTCCAATTTTGGCTGTGTGTACCAGTATTGTCAAGTCAGGGGGTCAACCCCACAGTTTCAACATTGCATAGTGATTTGGCTTAGATTATGGGATCTCCATTAGTCACAAATCCCTTTATGATATTAAAGTCCAATCAAATGCCACAGTTAAGTTTATAGCATTGGTATTTCAATGAACTACCACATGTGTTAAAGCTATTTCTATATATCAACCCAATAAAATTATATTTTATAAGTATCATAATAAAATTTATATTGTAAGCATTTCAGTTTCATTTTAAAAATAGACTATGCTTAAAAAGTGTCAACATTGGCACTTTTACATTGTGTATTTGACTTGGCAGAAACTTAAATCTGTATTAGTGAAAGTTAAGGAAAATTGGGCTAAATCACAATTTTTTAAAGTTTGATATTGATTTGTGTTGAAATGGCCCCAACTCAGGTGTGTTTCTGGGTCTACACCTCTGGGAGACAAGAAAATGGGGTTGAGCTCAGTTAGCTAGCAATTTCATTACTAGAACTTTATTTTCTGTCAACAGTGCCCATGTCAACAAAGGGCTCAACCCTTTTTTGACATGGACACTGTTGCTGCCAAGTCTGATCAGCCTGGCTTTTATCTGGGATGAAGGATTTAGGCTACCTGGAAGGACACCAAGGGGTACCTTAAATATGATGATATCTAACACCCAGCTAATGTCTCTACCACCATAAGGGAGTGGGATAGTGGAAAGGTGAGATTGATCTCTGGCTGAATTTTTAAGAGATCTGCCTTCCAATAACCGGTGGCCCTGTACCAGCCCCTACCAGTAACATAGATGGTTTTCAACATTCAGGTAAATTGATCCCCAGGACACCCCCACATGAACTGTTCTATGGGCACAGAAAACCCACTTGATAGCAGCTTAAGGCTGCACCTGCTACTATCAATGTCAAAACTTCAGGGTAAGCACCCAGCAAGTCTTTGCACAAAAAATACATTGTCCCTTAATTCAACTATCATTTCATACAAAGCCAAAAGCAGAATTCAACTCAAATCACTAAACAAGGAAGCTTGGCCACCAGTAATCCAAATGCAGAACAAACTTGGTTTAGGGACTAACTAATTAACAGGATCAAGTCACCCCCTACCCATCCAAATGAATGATCAGTGGTTATCTTGTTCCTTGTAATGTTAGTTTCCCCTTTGGCTCTAGATAGTGATTTCCCCCCAAAGAAATAAGAAATCCTCCCAGATTCTGAAAAAATCTAAATTCACTGGGTGATTTGGTGCACACAATTGATGAGCAACTTTTCTGGTATATTCCTCCCAGGCAGCGCCCATTGACCCCCAGATTTTTTCCCAACTTGAGAAGAGAATCTAATTAATCTGGACTATTTCCTGGCATGGTTTTGCCCCCATTTAAACAAGTGTGTACCAGCCAATAAAAGTGCACCAAGCAAAAGGCCCCCTCCTGCCCAAAATCTTTGGACCTGTCTTGCCCCACTCCCAAACCCTGGTCAATAAAATCCAGTGGGGGAAATTGATATTAAAATCTCCAACCTCCCTGATTCAGAGGTGCAAAAATTCTCTGGAAGCCAACCAGGAGGCTCCCCTGCTCCCAGTGGCCCCAAGATTTTCAAGTACATCCCTTGAGTTGCAAGAAGGTCCCCCTGGATCCCTTCTTGTACATTTTCAGTTAAGTTTAGTTTTTCTAACTCAGTTTCCAAATATTGGTTTGGTAACCTTTAGGTATTCTAAAATAGTTAGTAGAGATTTTTTATTCTTCTCCTTCCCTTTCAGCTTCCCTTCTTGTTGCTGGCCTCTTTTGGTCTTTTCCCTAGGGTTAACATCAATGTTAGTACTTCACACTTACTGTCAGAAACATCAGTTTGATGCTTCCTGCCAGCTCTGAAATTGCCACGTTACTCTTGGTTCCCTCTCTCCCTACTGAAATTAATCCTACCCCTAAAAAGGAAAGATCAGTTTTCAATAAGTGTTCAAAATTACCTTGTGATGTTGAATTGATTCAACAACGGCAACATCTTCCAGTAGGGTTTGATGCTTCCTGCCAGCTCTGAAATTGCCACGTTACTCTTGGTTCCCTCTCTCCCTACTGAAATTAATCCTACCCCTAAAAAGGAAATATCAGTTTTCAGTAAGTGTTCAAAATTACCTTGTGATGTTGAATTGATTCAACAACGGCAACATCTTCTAGTAGGGTTTGATGCTTCCTGCCAGCTCTGAAATTGCCACGTTACTCTTGGTTCCCTCTCTCCCTACTGAAATTAATCCTACCCCTAAAAAGGAAAGATCAGTTTTCAGTAAGTGTTCAAAATTACCTTGTGATGTTGAATTGATTCAACAACGGCAACATCTTCCAGTAGGGTTTGATGCTTCCTGCCAGCTCTGAAATTGCCACGTTACTCTTGGTTCCCTCTCTCCCTACTGAAATTAATCCTACCCCTAAAAAGGAAAGATCAGTTTTCAGTAAGTGTTCAAAATTACCTTGTGATGTTGAATTGATTCAACAACGGCAACATCTTCTAGTAGGGTTTGATGCTTCCTGCCAGCTCTGAAATTGCCACGTTACTCTTGGTTCCCTCTCTCCCTACTGAAATTAATCCTACCCCTAAAAAGGAAAGATCAGTTTTCAGTAAGTGTTCAAAATTACCTTGTGATGTTGAATTGATTCAACAACAGCAACATCTTCCAGTAGGGACAGGAATTAAACCCAGGACCTCTTCTGACAACAACCAGCGCCTAAAAACAATTAGTGTTAAATCAGATTAAAATTGCCTGTTATCTCCTCCTACTTGCAGTCAATAAGATGGTGCAGATTCAATTCTGAATTTGAATTCAGCAGCATACATTGTTAAAGCATTTAAATCAATGACAATCTCTGTACTTGCTGTTGCTGTTGCTCCTGGTGGTGGTGTGCCCAGATCTGGCCTCAGAATATGTGGGCCAGTAGTAATAATTACCCAGCTGGTCAAAGAGCACTTTGGGGGTATTAGAGGCATAACTATTCATTCAGTTCTAAAATAAGTTCCATTTGAAAAGCTTCTGAATGCTCCTATTTTTTTGGGAAGTTCAATTCCAACTTCCTCAAACCCCATCCCTTTATTCAAGCAGCCCATTCTACTTTCAAGTGGCTGTATAAGCCTGATGGAATCAGTCTTCATACCTGTTCAGTTAATAACGTTGATTCCTTAACCAACTTGATTTTCACTTTCTTGTTTCCTTATTAACTCCAAAGCCATGAGATTACCCAAGTCCTCCTAATGGGAGACATTTGGGTATAAAGGGCTGATTTGGATGCTCCTGGTGCAGGCCTTTACAGCAAGTGTATTGTTAGGGACCTGAGCTAATTCCAATTCTTCTGCCCCCACTCAGTATCTTGTTAAGTTGTGGAGCCAAGTGATACCAGGTGTATGATACACTGCCACACCCTTGTCCCTGAACCCTCCTGTTACAGATAAACCATGTTTTATGGACAACAATCCAACTCCAACACCCAATTTATTACATCTCTTGGTTTTGGCTTTCCTAATCAGCTACCTAGGTGCCTACTTCCTACTTGGAAGATTTAATCCCCTCCTTGGGTGGTATTGTTTGCTTGGAGAACTATTCCATATGGGAATGGTATCTGTACCCATTGGTACCCTGGTTACAGGTTTGAACCCCTCTGCAGCCATACACCTGCTTGGTGGTTTGTTTCTGAGCAGACAGGTTCCTGAAATTTACCTTTTACGCTTCTTAGAGCAGGTTCAACCCCAGAGCTTTGGTTCCAGCTTACGCCAAGCAACTTTGGACTTGAATTTAAGTATAAGTTTAATATAACACCATACTTTAATTTGAATTTCAATCACTTTAAAGCAAAATTAAACACCAGCTCCTTATATATTATTAGTAAAGCTTGCTGTGCAGACTCCTTGCCCAATAACTTTAGTTTAAAAGCCTGATTGCCTTTATTAAGTAAAAAGTACCCCAAAAACCTCTTAGTTTTAAGCCTAGAGTTAGCTCTACCTGTCTTTCTGTACGCCAAATCTTTGGAGCAATCACATTATGTTCCTCCCACTTCTCAAATTTGTGGTATTTTTTGGTTTATGTGTCCTCTTTTTCTGCACTCTGCTTCACCAGATGTGTGGAAAGGCCTGACAGCTTCCCTGCTCTCTGTTAGAAAGGACCCTGTCAGCCTTGTGTACGTCATGGATGACCTCTCTGGCAAGGCCAAGAACACTCTGATTTCCAGCTATAATCTCCTCCAGAGTCTTGCTCTCAAAAAGGAAGATTACTTGCTGACCCAAGAGGTGGTTAGCTACTCCTCTACTGTAGAGGAGCCAGTACCCCTGCCTGCAATGTTGGCAATCCTCAAGTTGTTGATTTCTCTCCACTGCAATCTCTACCCTCCCCCATTTATACTCCTTGACTGCTGTTGGGTGCCCTTCTAATGGCTTCTAATTCCTACTTCACTGAAGGAACATCTTCTCCATCCCTTTGGACTCCTGCTTGAGCAGCTATCCCAGTGTTGCACTGGGTGGTGTCCTGGTGGATTCTTCCTCTGAGTTGAGAGCCAAACTTAGTTATTTTAGCTCCCTCCCTCACATTCCTTATAAAAAATTCACCTAAACTATATAATCTCCCACACTAAAAAATATAATTATCTAGTCTCTAATAATTCCCCCTATAACTCTCCTAATGCAGCACAGTTATATCACCAAAGACAGTACCCAGGGAGGATACCCAGAGGTATAAAAAAATGGTGATGACTAGTTATAAAAGGTAAAGGAAATTGTTGTAAGGGAAGGCATCCAGCTACAGCTTATATATTTCAAGCTGATGGTGAAATTTAGGAAGCCAAGAGTTGAGGGGGTAGATGCTGAACCTCCTCCTTCTGTAGTGCTGATCCCTCTCCCCTCTATTTTAAGGATGGTTTGGTTCAATGATAAATGGCCTCTTCACTGCCCCAGCTTATACCTGATCTGTCAGACTTGTTAGATAAGATACAGTACCTTTATTTTGAAGCCTGGATCTATTCTGGGGTAAATGTATCCCTCCCTGATTTATTTCCTGCTTCCCCTCCCTAAGTTGCTACAGTGTTGCAGGCATAAGATATACCGTGGTTGGAGAGAGTTTTTTGTCAGTTGAACCTAACAACCCCTATCTTATGAAAGGAGTTGGAGCTCAAACAGGATTAAAGTTAATGCATAATGGTATACCCTGACTCTCACAGTAGGTTCCATAATGCCTGGAATTACTTGCCCTAGTTGCAAGGCTCAAAAGTTGGGCAAACTGTGAACCAGGTTAACCAATTTGATGGATTTGAATCAAACAGTTGATCAAAATAGGTTACTGCCTCTCCAGTTTGTCATTTGAATCTGATTCCCCCTTGTAAGTTGACACTGATAAATAACATAATCAGAGATTCAATCAATAAAACCTCATTTATCAGAACAGTCAACATAAATTAGCCACTCATGGGTTTTTTTGCGTACTGGATAAAGTACTCTTTGGATGATGCAGACGGAATAGGAGCCATGGATCCAGGTGGTATTGCTTAGTCAAAATTTGGTACATATTGGAAAAATTTCACTTTTCAACTCTTAAGAGTTGAGTGATCCCCAAATATTTTACTCAAATAAAACCAAATATTCTCCTGGTGTCATAAATGACATTTTGATACTTGTATTTAAAACCTGGGAATTGAACCCTGGGTCTCAGAAAAAGCCTTGTTATGACCAGGGTAGACAGGAGCCAGCCAGACTGCCAGTCAGGCTAAACCCTGGACTGCCAGAGATATCTTGTCCCAACCAGGAGGAACAGAAACCTGACAACCTGCCCAGTGTCAAGACTGGAGGTTCAAATCAAAATTGGTAATCCAAGAATCAAACCCTGACCCCCAAAGGCTACTCAAGTCACCCAGGATGGACAGGAACCTGCCAACTCACTGAGTTGCTAACCTGGGTTGTTGAGTTACTCTGAGACCTTCCAGGACAATTCCATGAATGGTCACCAGACTGCTGCCAACCTTGTGCCACCAAAGATCCTGACCTATTCAGAGGTTGTAGCTTGCCTAAAGGAGGGTACAAAAAGGCCTCCTGCCAGTCCTGTCAATGATCACCAGCGGCTGCCAGTCTTCTGTCCAGAAAAAGTAATACAATTTGACTGCTCAGGTGATGCGGTGAACAGTAGCGGCGGAACAAAGCATCACCACTTCTTTTCACCAGAACAGGTACAACCTGGATCTGCCGCCCTTGGACTCCTAAGCCAATATCCATTCTCTGCCAGTGCCTTTTCTGCAAACCTGAACCCTGCAAAAATTGAAGAAGCAAAACCCCATGGTATAAAAGCCCTGGCAGTATGGCAATGACCATATTATCATTTTTGATAATAAAGTTTTTGAACCTTTGGTTTGAAAAAATCCTACCTCATCTATTCCTAGTGATCTTTCATCTCAACTCCAGCCAAGTAGACCATCAGGCATCCGCCCCCTCCAGCGACCAACCTGCTGACCTGCATCAGGCACTATACTGTCCCCCTGGAGCCCCCTTTGGGCCTGTGCATTTTACCAAATACCCACCCAACCCTGCCTACTTAGAGTACAGCTTGGAGACCATCCTCATTATCAACCCCTTGGTAAGAAATAGAGAGACTGGATACATAGGACATAGAGGAAAGAAGATTGAGGTGCCACCCTTATTGTTTAAAGACAAATACAATTATCTACCAGCATACTTTGTCCCCATGACTCTGCCCTTAACCCCACAATCTAACCGCCCAATGGATCCCCCAATGCTTCCAGAACCAGTCCACTAAAATGTTTGGATTACTCTACATCACTTTGACAGGAATGGTTGACACTATGGTGCCCAACTCTGGGCCCTGGTCTTTGCTTGGGCAATCTGTATCCTATATTATCAAATTAGCACCCATCCTATGGTGGGCATTACCCACTGGCCCGGCAGTACCCCGTCCAGAGTCACCTAATGCCTCTGCCTATTCCTGGCTTCCTGAAACCTGGTATAACTATATTTTAAATGCATCCTGTAGTAGGCCTTTTTTGCTACATCCCTTATAATTTGATTCTAATTCAAGTTATTACCAGTAGATGGTGTCCTGTCATCAGCAATTTGTTGGCAATCCCTCCCAATGTTACTCAAACACCCCAGAATCTTGGGGTCTTTCCTGAAGAATACAATCCAGAGACCCTTGTTCCTTCTCAATGTCCCAAATTCTACGCAGAAGACACTTTGATTCTTTCCTAGGCTATATATCTAGGAATTTTCTGGTTAGAGTTAATCATTTTGCTTACCCCAAGTGTATCCTTTGGGAATTTTACCAAACATTAACTGAAGCTTTGGTGGTGATTAATCATCAACTCCATGTGGATTTGGGTGGTTATTCCCCACCACATGGACACTGCTTCCTACTATCTGTCAATTTCTGTCACACTGACTATTTGAAGCAGTGTGGTCCCAAATGGATTCATGCTGGCCGGTATCCAAGGCCAACCTGGATTGATGCAGAGCTGGCCTCTGGGATACCCCCAATAAGGTATACAAGGCTCTGCTCTCTGATCCTGGGGGATCTTTTGGTATCTTTGGTTACTCCCCCAGATAAATGATTTCCCCAATGAATAGTAAAATTGTTGAGTAATGGGGCATCAATGCCATACCCAGACATCATTTAAGGATACAATGATTGAGTCCCATCAAGAACAGGGTTAACATGAGTTTCATGACCATCATGATCTATATGAACACTATATGTATATCAACAAGCTATATAGGGCTCCTCTTCAATCTTGATAAATATATCAATCTCCCTCCAAGTTTCCCCTTATCTTGTATGATATACTTTGACAAACTATACAATCAGCATGCCAGATAAAGTTTCTTCTCACTTCTGTTGAATAGATACATGGGGATTATTTATAGACAGAGCGGCTAGGAAGCAGTGGCATCTAAAATCTGAAAATGATGGCTTAGCAGTATCTGGACCAATCTGCCATGCACACTCCCTGCTTGGGGTGGGACCTTACATTTCTGCTGGCCAGTCCCTCTTGGAGCCTGGTATATTAACAAAAAAAACTTATAGTTTGCATAGGTTGGCATAAGAAATGAGAATTCACAGTCTATACCAGCTGATGATAGAACTTGACTCATCCCAGGTTTGTTGTGGCCAGTTTTGGTGAGAAAAAGTTGGAATTTAAACTGTCTGCAAGTTGATATGCAGACAGTTGGCTTTAATTTTGCACTTAGGCCAGAGCCTACTATTTTGTTTGCTAAAAACCTATTTTTTATTCTATATCTAATAGTCAGAATTAATAATCAATGAGAAAATAAAGCCTTTGTTGACATAAAAAATAGGCTTAATTTTTATTACAAAATAAGAAAAAAACTACTATTAAAAATGCTAATCTATTATTATATTAATTTAAAACCAACTTCAATGATGAATCTACACAATGTCAACATAACTTAAAAGTCTCCTATATTTCTCAATAAAAATACATATAATCAGGAATATATTTACATGTAATAAGTTATTTATGTTTATATTTGGTCCTTTTTTCATATTTTTTTGGTATATAGTGGGCAAAAATTACAAGCTTTGTTGCATTTTATATTAGTGGTTTATGATACCTTTGAAACCACTGGACATGTTCCAGTTAACCCTTAAACATTGGATCAAGCCAGATTGTATATTTTAAAACTAGGATTTTTATGGTGTCATTTAAAGTTGACACAGAGGAAACCCAAAACAAAAGCAAAACTGGGACAAGGGGAATAAGTTAAGCAACCATAATGACATAATTTAAGCAAGATTTAATAGTAGCTCCACTATAAAAGAAGGCCAACTCCAGCAAAGTTGTCACCTTCACTGGTTTAATAAGCAAAAGACGCGGCTTAATAATTTTGACTTACAGAATGGTAAGATTAGAGCCCCAAATCTTCACATAATAATAAAACCACTTATTATAATATTTTAGTACTCAGCTTTTAAAATTTATATGAATATAACTTTATTATAGCCCAAACCCCAAATAGCATAATTTCAGACTAGATTTTGAACCAAATCCTAATTTAATTAAGATTTACATTTTATTAAATAGTGATTCACCTCAATAATACTGACTGTCTACAAGGCAACCACCAGAATTAAGGCATTATTTTAGGCCAACTGTCTAGAATCAAAGTTTTATTACATGTCAACACTTAAAATGTTGACACTAAACATTTAAATGTAGTTTTGTCTTCCTTTTCCTAATAAAAAGCCTTAATACTGAATATCTTAATAATATTGAAGGTTTTTTGCATAGTCTATATAATAATCCTCCACAACTTGATATATTTTCAGCTTTAACTTTCATTCTCTATACTTTACTCACAGTTATTTCTCTAACCCCTTTTTCTTTATATGATAAATCAAAGAAACCCCAGCCTAATAAGAAAAAGCCCAATAAAAAAACTGCCAAGGACACTGATAAGTCTAAGGTTTCTTCTTCTACAAAAAAATTCTTAAGAATCACCCTAAAAAAGATGAACAAAAAACCCCACACCTTCAGCTTCTGAGAAAGACTCTGATGATGGCTTCACCTCTAATAGCTGGTATGAGTCTGAGGAAGATAAAGATCCCCTCAACAAGACAAAAATAAAGGCAAGGCTCAAGTCTTCTCCTGAGCCCTCCCCTGGTGAACATGAAGATGATGAGCAACATGAGTACTTTCCTGGTTTTCAACACGCCCCTCCTGGGCCATGGGATGAACTAACAGCTCACAATATTTGCAATGTTAAGGGCTCCTTCAGGATCCCAAAGAGATTCCCAAAATTTTTCTCATTAATGTCAGTCAAAGGTGGCCCAAGCATGGTCAGTGATGGCTATGTGTCTAACTGTAAAAATCAAAAGCAAGGAAGCAAGAGCAAGCATTACACATGTGAAGACAGAAGCTGCCCAGCACGCCTAAACATCCAAGGTTGTGACAAAGTTACCTTGGAAAAGGGGGAACATACTTTCATTCCTCCCACCACTTTGATTGAGAAGCTGCTCAAATGGTACTATTGTAAATGGTCCCATTATCAAAAGACATTAAAGCAACTCACCTGGCAGTAAAGGCCACCAAGAACTTGAGCAAAACAAACATTAAATTTGTCCCCGATCCTGAACAACTTG
This sequence comes from Entomophthora muscae, assembly GCA_014839935.2. Taxonomy (NCBI): domain Eukaryota; kingdom Fungi; phylum Entomophthoromycota; class Entomophthoromycetes; order Entomophthorales; family Entomophthoraceae; genus Entomophthora; species Entomophthora muscae. Next base: position 2,292 of record QTSX02000366.1, on the reverse strand, counting down.
TTAAGTATATCTGTGATAGGCGCCAAGAGCTAAACCCAATTGGAAAAAGTACATCCCAACTAAAAGACCTGGCCCTTACTTCTGAGTTGCAGATGACCCAAGACAATGAACAGTTCCTTCTACACAATGATAGACCTGGTGCAAAATAAAGGATCATATGCTATGCCATCTATAAGAATCTAGAGCAACTGTGTGTCACTGAGACTTGGCTCTGTGATGGGAAATTTGCAACATGCCCTATGTTATTCTATCAGCTGTGGCTGGTGCATGCTCAACTTGAAGATAAAGTCATCCCCTTTGCTGATTTTCTTCTTTTTTGGAGCCTCAGAGGAGATATACCCAAGAGCATTTAAGATTCTACAGGAGGGACTTAAAGCTATTCCTGCTGAGGCAGGAAGGAATCCTAGTCCATCAAAAAGGGCCAATCCTGATGATGCTGATAGAGATGAGATCACCCTAGCTGCTGAAGAGAAGGAACACAATAGAGCCCTTGGCCCCAAAATAATTATCATGAACTATGAGAAAGCCCAATACAATGCCTTTGCAAAAACCTTCAGTGGCAAGGTACAAGGGTGTTTCTTTTATTACTGACAGGCTATCAATAGACGCTTTAATAGCAAGACCCTCTTCAACTCTCTCACACAACAAGATACAGCTAGTAAATGAAAGTTTCTGATCCCAAAGCTTGTTGCTCTTGCATTCATTAAGCCTGAGCATGTTGATCAATGTTGTGTTCTGAGGCGCGGCACAGACACACAGCAGGAAATCCTAACCTTAGGATTGGATTCATACTAAGTCTTGGTTAGATGACAGGGAAGGCTATGTGTTTACCTTGCGGCCCTGGAAGAATAATCTCTACTAGTTGTGGCTAGAGAGAGGCGCAGAAGTACAGAAGACACAAAGACAAAAATGTGAATAGAACTTAACTTTTATTGGTGAATGTGAAATGGAATATATAGTGGTTAGAAATACCACAAAACACTACCAGGACGGTAGGATCAATTGCCACCAGCATTAGTGGATCAAGTGAGATGCGCAAAGTCAAGAAACCAAACAATTGTAAACCTGATTCAGTCATCAACTCATTTTGAGAGGCAAAAGCAAAAGCGAGAGATTTGTCTTCAAAATGGCCCACCAAAGGCAAAATTGATACATGGTGAATAGCAATATTCACAACATCGCCCTCCCCTAGATTGGCCTTAGGGGGGTAGTATTTACAAAGGAACTTTGCGTGCACTTGAGCAAAAGGGCGGCCACTGGAGAGGAGCTTTACAGTGTATTTAGACCCTTGTTTAAAAGTCACTTCTAAAGGGCCAATCCACAGAGAGTCCAACTTATGTGCGCAACCACCTACTCTGTGTTGGTAGTAAAGTACATGGTCACCAACATCAAACTCAGGCAGGGGGATCTTCCAGAATTATTGGGAGAGAGCTCAAGCATCTTATTCTTATATGCAGAAGTGTAGGCAGTGGCCTGTATATCAATTATGCAGTTGACCAGATCCTTGATGTGGTTATCAGGATTCATGGCCTTATCAGAGGTAAGCAAAAGCCCCCAAGAGCAATGAGGTAGTAGCCTCTTGCCCATACAGCATAGCAAAAGGGGAGTATTCAGTGATACAATGTTTGCTAAGGCAGTATGCAAAGAGAGCGGCAGGTAAGTATAGGTCCCAGTTGGCAGCTTCAGAGTAGGTGAGCTTCCTCATGATAGAGACCAGTGTTGAATTTGCACACTCAACTGTCCAATTGGTAGAAGGATTGTAGGGGACAGAGAAGAACTGGTGTGATCCTAAAGCTTCAACAACAGAGGCTATCAGCTTGGCATTGAAGTTAGTCCCATTATCTGAGAGTAACACTTGAGGACAGCCATGGCAGTAGAAAACATCTTGTAACAGGAAGGCAGCAGTTGTCTTAGCCGTGATTTCCTTTGTAGGGCGAGCCTCTACTCACTTGCTGAAGTGATCAACAGCATTCAGAATAAAGTGACACCCAGAACGTGAGCAGGGGAGAGGATCTACCGCGTCAATGCTGACAATGCAAAAGGCATGTTGTGCGGAGACTAATTTGAACTTGTGGGCAGCAGCTTGAGGCTTCTGCAGATGGCAGTTGTGGTAACTAGCTATGACTTCTGGGATCAGCAGGTGAAGGTTCTCCCAGAAGTAATTCTTTTGAAGCCAGTCAAAGGTCTTGGCAATGCCTCCATGCCCAGTCTCTTTATGAGCTTGTGACACCAACAAGAGGCAAAGGCTGGGTTGTACATAAGGCAGATATTGGTCTCTTACCTTCTTGAAGA
>QTSX02000365.1:0-43386 GCA_014839935.2 Entomophthora muscae | reverse complement strand
GGCTGCCATTTAGTCACTCTACACATCCATTAGCCTGTGGGTGGTATGGTGTTGTCACAGTATTTTTGACCCCATTTTTAGCAAGGTATACATTGGTGTTTTCAGAGGTCAATTCTTTCCCTTCATCAGTTATCAGGAGTTCTGGCTTTCCAAACTTGCTGATTATTTCTCTTTCTATGAACTGCAGCATGTCATTGTCAGTGTGCGCCTTTACTGCTTGGGCTACTGACCATTATGTAGAAAAGTCTATAGCAGTGGTGATTTATTTCTTATCATTGTGTTTTCCTGGCATGGGGCCAACAATGTCAAGGGCCCACACCTTGAAGGGTAGTTCTGTGCAGATGACTAGTACTGATTTTGGAGGGGCTAGGCTTTTAGAGAATTTCTTGCATACTTCACATTGGTCTAGAACTTCTTGAACGTCACAATACAGGGTTGATCACCAGGCCTTGTGTTTAAGGAACTTGTATAGGTTGCAGCTCTTGGGGTGTCCTAGGTCTCTATGATATCATAGGATGGTGTCCACTTGCTGGTGTGTGGGGATGTAAGGGATGATTGTCCTGTCAGACATTTTTCTGTGCAAGGTCCCATACACGTCAGCAAATAGGTGTTTGTTTTTGATGACTGTTTCTGTTTTTATGTTGGTTGTGCCAGGAGGGAAACCCTTGTCTTTTGTCTGTATTGCCAAGAGGGCCAATCTGGGTCAAGCCCATTTTCTCCTCTTGTGGCACAGACATACAGGCGTGAGAGGGCGTCTGCCATGGCAAGTTCTGGACCAGGTTTGTATTGTATGAGTATATTGAATCTCTCCAAGAGTTCCATTCAGCAGGCTTGGCGGCAAGATAGATTTTCTTGAGTTTTGAAGTATATGAGTGACTTGTGGTCAGTCAATGCCGTGAATTCTTCCTTTTGCTATAGATAACAATACCATTTGACTAGGCATTACACAATGGCCAGCAGTTCTTTGTTGTGGATAGGGTATCAACACTTGTCATCTGTCAAATTTTGTGATTCATAGGCTACAGGTAGGAAGTCACCATCATTATTTTTGATTTGTGGTACTCCCCCAATGGATGCATCTGAGGCGTTGGTTTCCATTTGGTATTCCCCATCACATTTGGGGTATTGCAGGATAGGAGCTGTTGTGAGCTTCTCTTTGAGCCATCTAAAACAGGGGTCACATTGGGGGGTTCACAAAAACTTGGATTTGGCGCTAGTTATGGCAGATAAGGGGCAATCAAAATGCCGCAAACAGGTATGAAGCGGTGTACATAGGCCATCATCCCCAGGAAGGTGTAGAGTTCCAACTAATCCTTGGGTTGTGGCATCTTGAAGATGGCCTGTATTTTTTGACTGTTGGGTTTGACGCCGTCTTTTGAGACTATGTGTCCCAGGAAAGGTAATTTCTCACAGAAGAACTGGCACTTGGAGGGCTTGGCCAGAAGCTTGTGTTGTGTCAGGGTAGCAAAGAATGCCTCTAGGTTTTTGTGGTGCTGCTCTACCAAGGGACTATAGACAATGATGTTGTCTAGGTAGACTAGGGCATGCTTGCCTATGTGAGGAGCAAACACCTTGTTCATGAAGGTCACAAAGGTGGAGGGGGCCTTCTTTCATGCCAAAGTTGAGTATCACACACTTGTATGAGCGGTTTTTAGTGTGGAAGGCTGTTTTGGGAATGTCTTCCTCCTTAATACAGATCTGATTGTAGCCTGTGGTTAGGTCAATCTTGGAGAAGACTGTGGCTTCACCCAAGGCATCAAAGAGGTTATTAATAAGTGGTAGTGGTTAACAATTCTTGATGGTACCTTTGTTTAGGGCTCAGTAGTCTGTGACTAGATGCAAGGTACCATCCTTTTTGGCCACAAAAAATACAGCAACCCAAAGGGAGATTGTGAGGGGAAGATAAGTCCTTTCTCCAATGCTTTCTTGAGGTAAGCGCGCAGGGCGTCATCTTTGTTGGGGTCAGCCTGTAGATAGGACGTGCTTTGGGTACAGCTCCTTTGAGCTGGATGTAATGTTGTATGTGGTTCTCTGGGGGTAACTCAGGTAGAGCTTTCTTAGAGATTTATGGATGATAGGCCACAATTTTGAAATCCTGAGGTGTGGAGGTATCCTGGTGATCTTTGAAGTGTATGATCTTGTAATGACAGGAGTCCCAGTCAATTGCCTTCAGGGTTTCTTTTTTGTCCAGGGTCTCTATGATGTGCACAAATACAGGGTTGCGTAGGAGTTGATCCACTGAGTCAGGATAGATCTGATGATTGATACCTTCCTGTTTGATGGTCAACATCAAGGTTGCCCAGTCTACGTGAGAATTGTTCTTTTGTAACCAATCAAAACTCAGTAGTAAGTCAAACTTTGGGAAGTCAATGACGGGACCTTGGATGGTGGAGTGTAGGTTCTTGAGCATGACAGAGAAGGGGGCAGTTTCTCTTGTCACAGCAATTTGATGTTAATCAGCTAAAATCATGTTTTTAAGCTGCAAAGTATTAGTGGCTAGCTTGAACTTGGCCAAAAAGCTGCTGTTGACTAGGGTTCAATCCGCGCCTGAGTCCAGGAGTGCCAAGCCTGTGTAACTGCAAAAATGGAAAGGATAGGAGATCAGTTTATTGGGATGTCTGGTAATGATGTTCAGTACTGGGTCCTCTAAGGGTACTTGGATCATTGTGCATTGGTCCATGTCCTCAGGTTGGTACTCATCATTGGGCAAGTCAGGAGTTGTGTTGGAAGAGCTTGGCTTGCTTAATGCTCTCCCCGGGCCTTTCCCTTGTCTTGATTGCCTTGTGTGGCAGTGATACAGAAATGGGTACAATTCAACTGGCCATTGTTCTCACTTCCATGTCCATTTGAACCTGTGGGTTTATGGTTGGTGTTGTTCCCATTGTTCCCAGGGGCAGTCAAGTGTAACACCTGCCTGTGTGAGAATCCTTGGGTTTTTCTCATTTTCCAGTTTGCTCCTTATGGAGAGTGTTTGATGTTTGTTCCGCTTTCTCTGCCTTGCAATACAGACTCTGTAGGTTGATAACCTGGTCCAGGTTCATGTGTCTCATTACATGAAACTTGAGGGCGTCATAGTACATGAGGTGTGTGGCTGGGGTGTCAAAGGCCATGTCAGAGGGTGTGCGTAGTCAGAGTTCCTTATAGGAGCGGGTGAGTTCCTTCACAGTGCCCGTCTGGGTTAAGTTCTTTACTTGATGTATAATCATGAGCGCAGTGTCCCTAAGAACAAACCTTGCCAAGAAGTCTTGTTTGAAGGTATCCCAGTTCTTCTTAGTGTGTTCCTTGTGTCACTTGTTGCACCAGGTGCCAGCGTTGTGGATCAGTCAGATGGAGATTTCCACAATCTGAAATTGCTGTGGGCATTTCATCTGGTCTAGCTTGCTCTGAGAAGACTGGATCCATGCAGCAGCATTGTTGTTGTTGGCCCCAGAAAAAGGTTCCACGGCAGCGCTTTGTAGTATTTGGGCTACGTAGGTGGGCATGATGCTTTTTTCAGCTGGTTGCAGGATGGTGGCAGCCGTCTGAAAGAACCCTTGTGCAGACATGGCGTTGAAGGCAGGTAGTGGGATCACTGTGTTCTGGTACAGGACAAACCCATCAGGTATCTTGGTACCAGGGGTGTACGGAGTCCAGTCCAGCGGGAGGCCAGACATGATTCTGTCAAGAATTTGTTGGCTGCAGCAAGTACAGGCAACACACGGAATTTTACAAGATGTGGTAGGATGGAGAATCTACCTGTGCTACCAATGTTGTAACCGTGCTGTTCTAGAAGAGTTACAAGGGGAAAAATATTTAGAAACTAGATAATATTCTTTGTTGGGAGATAATGATTATATAGTTAGTGTGGATCATGGGTAACAAGAACATGATAGTGTCAATCACACAGATGGATGGTGAAGGGGGTGTCTTAATCCTGGTAATGAGTCAAGCGCCAAAACAAGGTATCCACCGTAGGAGATCAGCATTTGTTCATGTTGCTGGATTTGGCAATTCAAGTTGACTTCTTAGTCTGGCTTTGAGTGGCCGGGTAATTAGATTGCAGGTCACAAACCTGCTTACTCAGAACCTTGCTGGCGGGTCAAGCCTGCTGTTTTGGCATTGTTACTTCCTTTCAGGACCCAGAATGCCCTAGACAACCAGCTGGTCTTCTTAGAGGCCAAAAAACTTGCAGCCTGAAAACCTTTACCAATTTTCTCCCAGTGTCAGAGATCCAGCCTGTGCAGGGTTCCTGGGAACTTGCAGGTGGACAGCCTGTGGGGCCTGCAGGTAGGGCTCACCACAAGATTGGTGCTAACTTTTTCAATATAATATAATAATTTTCCCAGAAGGGCCTAGGGTATGCTTGCTGGTACCATCAAATCAATCAGGCCAGTGAGAGTGATATACATCACCCCAAATATCTGAGTGGAGGTGGATTTATTGGCTGCAACAGATTCCTGCGGGCAGTTGGGCTGTGGGGTGAGGGGTGGTGTCATTGGAACTAAATAGGTGGGCAAGTAGTTGTACTTGTCTTGGAATAGCAGAGGAAGTATGGTGATTTTGGTCCCTTCTCTGTAAAAAGTATCTGTCTTTCTAGTTCTAGCCTCTGGGCTGTAGATTAAGATCTCCTCTAGTGTGGGCTCATAATATGCTGGGTTTGGTAGATATTATGTGAAATGTACCAGGTCAAAGGGAGCTCCTAGTGGACAATATAGTTTGGGTGACTGGTCCGCAATTTCTTGGGGTGGGTAAGAAGAAGGTACAGAACTGCGGGAAGTGAACTGCAAATAAAATAGAGCTAAAATCAAGTATAGGATAGCCTGGTTGAACCAAAGGTTCAGGTCACTTTATTGCAAGAATGGCAATGGGTAACTTCTTGGGGTCCCAGGGTATAAGTATACTCATCTGCCATGGAGAAACTTTTACAAATTCCTTTGGGCCTGGTGCCACTGTCTAACAGGTTTCTATAGCCCTTGGTGGCATCTGTTGCAGGAGAAATTCATTGGCTGGTTCAAACTGAGAAAACTCAAATTCTCCTTTCAGGCTGGAAGATTTGTCATCTTTGGGTGGCCCACATTCCACAGGAAGTTTCTTTGCTTCCCCTGCTGCGGTGGCCTAAGTTATTCCGGAATTTTTGGCTTGGGCTGAACTCTCATTGGTTGGGTTAACAGGAACCTTTGATGTGGGGAGCCTTGATGCAGGTAATTTTAGTTTATCAAGCCTTAGGAGATTCCCCAAAGTCAAGTCCTGCTCTTGTTTGAGCCCAAAAATCTGTGGGCAGCCAGGTAGCTGGTCCTGCAGACTGGCGGCCTGCAGGGTATTGGGGGTTGAATCCTGTAGTTGAGGTTTCCCTATGAGCATAGTAAACAGGAGTTTGTCATTTGTGATACCCAGAGCAATAAAACCCCCTTTCAGTTAATAAATGGCCTGGTATTTCAGAGGCACACAAGCCTCAAATCCCTGGCTTCAATTCCATTAACAAATTTGGCCCTCTTAATTATTGGGAAATGATCCATTGGATACACAATTGTTTGATTGCACAATGGGGCGCTCAATTGCTTGTGGGTTCTATAAACAGCAGTGACAACTTGGCTTGCTGCAGACCAAGTAAGGTTCATGTTATACCAACCAATGACCATCTACCTCCAGGCCCAAGTACTCAAATTCTGGTCAAAATTGTAAGTTTAACTGATAATGATGCCATCAGATCTCTGGTGGCACAAAAGGCCACAAAATTACCAGTGAGTATAAGAAGTGAGGAGGAAAAGCCCTCCTCACTGCTGACATCTTAAAATAAACGATTTTATGCCCAGAAATCATTATCTTATTACAGGAATTGTCTATTTTTGTTCAAATCTAATTATTCTGTTTGCATCCATTTTGGATCTACTACTCAATATAGTCTTGCCTATTCATACCCTCCTGGATATATTCCTGCAACTTCAGTCAAACCACCCTGTGCTCTTGACTTGGAGTATTTCCATCCCCATCATCTGGATCTCCCTCCTGGTTGTGCTAGAGAGACCATCTCACCTGCTATGAATGGGATTCCTACTACCCCCGCCCAACGCGCCTCCTGCTCAGGATTTCAGCATGTTGGGGGTTGTCTATATCACATTATTGGGGTTGTTTAACCAGGTTGTGTCCCATACTGGGAGTTGGCGCCCCCTAGCTAATACTGTCAACTAACTGATCAGAATTGTGCCTATTGTGTAAATGGCCTTCCAGGCCCAGCCTGCCTCACCTTTGGGAACTCAGCCAGACTCTGGTATGAGCTGTGACACTTCTGTAACACCTCATTGACTTCTCTTGCTTTGATATGATATTTGACTTGGACTGTTAAAGAAAGAACAACCTCCATTTGGACTGGATCACCTCAGATTTAACCATCAAGCAAGAAGGATGCAACCATCAAATTTATCCTGATACAGTAGATCAACAAATTTGGGACCACATGTTTGTACATATTGCAGAGACCCAAGGAGAAAAAGACAACCTCAAGGCAATTGATTGGGACTCCTGCCAGTAAAAGTTCATATACTTTAAAGATCAACAAGGTACTGTCACCCCCCCCCAAGATCAGGAAATATTAGCTCAATATTTAGAGACTGTTGAAGAGGCACTGCCAGGGCTACCTCCTGAGAAACACATATAACACTCAATAAAAATCAAGGAATCAGGCCCAAGGCACAGTCTATATACAAAATCACCACCAAAAAGGATAACATGCTCTGTGCTTACCTTAAAGAAGTATTAGAAAAAGGACTAATCCAACCCTCATAATTCTCTCTTGGGGCTGCTGTATTCTTTGTAGCAAAGAAAGATGGTTCCCTCAGGTTAGTCACCAAATATTGAAAGTTAAACAAGGTTAACATCAAGAATTGCTACCCACTTTCACTCATCAATTACCTCTTTGTTACCTTAGGCGGGGCAACAGTCTTTTCAAAAATGACCTGACCACTGAGTATAACCAAATTTGTATCAAAGAAAAAGACATTTACAAGACCGTATTTGGAAAAAATTATGGTTCTTATGAGTGTGTTGTACTTAACTTTAAAATCAGCATCACCCTGTCTACCTTTGTTCTATTCATAAACAAAAGTCTTTGCACCACACATTGACAAAAACACACTGATATACTTGGACAACATCATTGTGTACAGCCCCACTGTAGAGCAGCATCACAAGAATCTGAAAGCAGTGTTTGTGACAGAAATAGTGGGGTAATTGGAAGAAGTCTCTAAGTGGTGAGGAATAACTACCTATATCCATAAGGATTTGATGATTAACCACTACCAAAGCTTCATATACTGTCAGGATTGACAATTCTTTTCCCCCTAGAACCCAGACCCTGAATCCTCCAAAGATGCAGGCCCTAAGGACCAAGGGGCTGCCTGCCCATGTTTTCCTGGGGTTGAGCCCCTGCAAGCTGAAGCTAAGAATGATGGTCCAAATGATAAAGCAAGCCAAACCAAAGGAATAATTGCACTAAATAAGAGAACAATTAAGGGCCTAATGGAGGCAACAAAATTTTGGCCATTAGCTTCATGAGTTTGAAGGCTACACCAGCCGTCAATCAAGAGTCAACCCCAGGAGAAGGCATGTGCCTGTGGACTGACCTCATGACCACAACTCTAGAGCAAGATAATCAAGTAGCCAATTTGAGATCTTTGACCAAGAAAGAACTCCCAGTCCAGGTGCCATTTTGCTGCCTTTGAACCCAAGCACCCAGATCCCCCAGACCTACATTTCCCAATTCCCTGATGAACCCCCCCATAGAAAATGATAAGCTTGAAGGGGGGTACTATATAGACCCAAGGACTCCAGGCTCTAAACTTCTTGCCATTTTTTAATAAAGGTTATGTTATTTTGGCTTATACAGCTACTGCCTTATTTTGTCTTTGCCATCTATCAAATCAGTACAAGATCATCTGGCCCTTCTGCCCCTTTGTCTGCAGATTCCTGCCATCCAGGTGTTTCCTTTGGTCTTGTCCATATCACAGAGTACCCTCTGAAACCTGAATATAAGGATTAAATCCCAGAAAAGATCCTTGAACTAGATTTTTTGTCCTGCATACAATCTGCAGTTAGATACAACCGTCAAGGCCCTAGGATATTATCAACACCTAAGTTGTTTAGAGGCGAATTCAACTACCTGCCTGCCTACAAATTCCACATGGAACTGCCTGTGACCCCCAAAACAATGTCTGTCTCTTCACCTGACCTCCTAACTAATTACACTGTCAAGCTGTTTGAGATTATGTGCATCACTCTCATAGGGGTGATTAATACTATGATCCTGGCCGCCAGCCCATGGTCCTGGATGGTGAAGTCCTTATCCTACCTATTTAAGTTAGCTCCTCTCCTTTGGTGGGTTTTACCCGCAAAAAACCTGTCCTGAGTGATTCCCAAAACAACAGTACAGCCACCCAAGGCTGGATCTCTGACAGATACCATTTAGTGAAATTTCCAAAGGAAGCACTGGGGTTCAACAAGTTAATTAAACCCAACCAAAGAAGTCTCTGTCAGGGATCTAGTCTTGGGTGGCTGGCCCATTGGTTTTGGGAATCATTCAGGCTGGGTTTTTTGTGGTAAAAACCACCAAAGGAGAGGAGCTAACTTAAATGGGTAGAATAAGGACTTTCTCATGTTGCAATTGAGTTTCCAGACTTACCCGCTAACATATCTTACAATACACAGGGGATGCTCAATGAGTCACCCCTTGATGTGTCTAACAACATGAGCCTCTGACAGCAATGTTGAATGGCGGGCACTTCCTCCTAATTAGGAGCGCTACCAATTCAACCTGCTGATCCCCACACAAGTTATTCCTTGGATTCAAACCTTACATGGAACACATCACTATGCCACCCCCTTGTGACCTTGTGTCTTTCCCCATATAGTATGTTAATTACAATATTCTACAATAAACAATACCTTATTCTATTCATTCTTGTCCTTTATATTGGACTGATGTCTTCCCTGACTCAAATACTGAATCCTCATTGTTTCAGTTGCAACACCCATCCAGGACCATGGGCTGGCAGCCAGGATTATAGTATCAATCATTCTTGTGAGGGTGATGTACATAATCCCAAAATGCTTGCCAGTATGATTAGTTAGGAGGTCAGGTGAGGAGTCAGGCATTGGCTTGAGGGTCACAGACAGTTCCATGTGGAGTTTGTAGGCAGGCAGGTAGTTGAATTTGCCTCTAAACAACTTAGGTTTTGATAATATCCTAGGGCCTTGACAGTTGTATCTAACTTCAGATTGTATGCAGGCCAAAGGATCTATTTCAAGGATCTTTTCTGGGATTTAATCCTTGTATTCAGGTTTCAGAGGGTACTCTGTGAAGTGGACAAGACCAAAGGAAATACCTGGATGGCAGGAATCTGCAGGAAAAGGGGAAGAAGGGCCAGATGATCTTGTACTGATTTGATATATGGTAAAGGCAAAATAAGGCAGTAACTGTGTAAGCCAAAATAACATAACCTTTATTCAAAAATGGCAATAAGTTTGAAGCGCAGGGTCTTTTTGGTTTATATAGCACCCCACTTCCAAACTTAATATTTTCAAAGGGGGGTTCATCAGGCATAGTGAAAGGCGGGCCTAGGGGTTCTGGGTGCTCTGGGTGCTCTGGTTCAAAGGCAGCAAAATGACACCTAGGCCAGGAGTTCTTTCATTGGCCAGGAATCTTGAATTGGATACTTGATCATCTTGCTCTAGAGTTGCAGTCATGGGGTCAGGCCACAGGCCCGTGCCTCCTTATGGGGATGTGTCACAAGTGACAAACTCCTACTTACCATGATTACTGAAAAGCCTCAACTACAGGATTTGAACCCAGAGACCCCGCGAGCCGCCCGCAGATTTTTGGGCTCAAGCCAAAGCAGATCTTGACTTTGGAAATCCCCTTAAAGCTGGATGAATCAAAATCATCTACATCAATGACTCCCACACTAAAGGTTCCTGTTAACGCAACCAATCAGCAGGTGGGCCCAGCCATAGAACCCAAAATAACTTAAGCCTCCATGGGAAAGGAAATAGAGAAACTTCCCAATAAATGTGGGCCACCCAGAAATAACCAACCCCACAACCCAACAAGGAAATTGGAGTATTCCCAGCTCAAACCAGCCAATGATTTAACTCCCGCAAGAGTGCCACCAAAGCAGGAAAGATCAGGTAAACGGTACCACCTGGGCCAGAAAAATTTGTAAAAGTTTTTCCATGACAGATGGGCATAATTATACCCTGGACCGCCAGGAAGATGCCCATTGCCATTCTTGCAATAAAGTGACATGAACCTTTGGTTCAACCAGGTTATTTCATATTTGATTTTAGTTTTATTTCATCTACAGTCTACCTCACACAGTTCCGCACCCCACACCCTACAACCCCAAGAAGCCGCAGACCAACCGCCCAAGTTTTACTGTTCACCAGGAGTCTCATACGGCCCTGTACATTTCACCAAGTACCCTCCCAATCCTGTGTATTTGGAGTTCACCCTAGAGGAAATCCTAATCTACAATCCAGAGGCAAGAACTAGAGAGACTGATACCATATACAGGGAAGGCTGCAAGATCACTATTCCTCCCCTTCTATTCCGCAACAAATACAATTACCTGCCCGCATATTTGGTCCCCATGACTCTGCCTCTCACCCTGCAGCCCAAACGCCCGCAAGAATCTGTTGCTGCCAGTGAATCCACCTTCACTCAAATATTTAGGGTGATGTACATTGCTCTTACTGGCTTGATAGATTCTATGGTACCCGTCAGCAGACCTTGGGCCCTCCTGGGAAAATTGTTATCTTATGTTGTAAAGTTAGCTCCAATCTTGTGGTGGGCCCTCCCTGCTGGGCCCGCGGGCCGTCCACCTGTAAGCTCTCAGGAACCCCCCACAGGCTGGATCCCTGACAGGATGGCTCTTGATTGACTACCAGTGCAGACTTCAATCTCATGAAGCTAATGGTTGAAGTTTTTTTACCTCCATTAGGCGCCTTGATTACTCCTCCATTTGGTGCACTGATTTTGTTGGTTTGTGTCAGGAAACCAATCCTGATTGGCTGGCTTGCTAGTGTTTTGGAACTGGCAGGTAAAAGACTGGGTGGGCAGAGCCCACCAAAGGATTGGTGCTAACTTAATGAGGTAGGACATTGACTTGCCCACCCAAAACCACAAACCAGCGGCTGGGACAATAGTATCTATTACTCCCGTGAGAGTAATAATATAATTCCAAAAAGCTTGTTGGTATGGTCCAGTGGGAGCTTGGCGGCAGAGGCAGGCATTGGCTTGGGGGTGACGGGTGGTTCCATGTCCATTTGGTAGGCGGGAAAGAAGTTGTATTTATCTCTGAACAGGCGGGATTTGGTAACGTACCAAGGGCCTTCTTGGTTGTATCTGGTTAACTTGGTAGTTCTGGCCAAGAAATATCGGGCTAGTATGTTGTTGGTGGTGTAGTCCTTGTAATCAGGCTTTAAGGGGTACTCTGTGAAATGAACAGGACCAAAGGGGGCACCTGGCAGGCGGTACGTAGCTGACGGGCTGGCAAGGGGGGCAGACAATCTTGGGGTTAACTGGAAGATGACAAGAATAAAATACAGCAATAGTTGGGAAACCCAATATCTCATAACCTTTATTTAAAAATGATGATGGGGGTTGATCTTGGCCTGGCAGGTATTTATACCACACTGCCAGGCTTCACTACCTGGTTGGGTTTTCTGGACTCGGGCGGGTTGGCATCAGGTGTCTCAGATGGCAGTGTGGCGCTTGGCACTGGCGGTTTGCCACTGGCCGCTTTGGGGTGAGACAACTTCAAATCCTTCTGTTTATTAATTTGGGTATTGGGTGTCTCTTTGGGTTCAGTGCCTTCCCTGGGACTTTGGGGGAGTTTGGAATAACTTTCAGGGAGAAATCTGTCTATTTCACTAGGCAAACCTTCAGTGTCAGGTGTTGGCACCTTGGGGAAATTCCTGACATCTTGCACTGGCGGTTCACTTGCAGAATCCTGCAGGGCAGCTAAGGGTTTGGGTCCTGGCGGGCTGGCAGCAACTTCATCAATTATTAGTGGGTTATTGCGTTCCCAGCCTATGAGTCTGGCGGTCCGCAAAAGGTTTTGTCTAGGGTTCACTTCTGATTCTGTATTTTGAGATTTAGGAGCATCCAAATTGTCACTCCTGACAGTTTGGCTTGCTTTACTATTTTGATCATCATTCTTGGCTTTAGCTTGCAGGGGCTCAACCCCAGGAAAATGTGGGCAGGCGGCCTCTTGGTCCATAGGGCAGGCGGCCTGTGGGGATTCAGGGTCAGGGTTCAAATCCCAACCTTGGGCATGGGTTTTGAGAGTAAAAGAATTGTCAATCCTGACAGTCTCAGATAGATAGCCTACAAAAGAATCAAAGTGTCTTTGGAATGGAAATCTGGACATTGGGAAGTAACAACTGTATCAGGTTCAGATTCAGCAGTAAAGACTCCAAGATGAGCAGACATTGGGGTAACGTTAGGTGATACTACCAACAAAGAACCCAAAGCAGGGCCCCATTTCCAGTTGCAATCCAATCCAAGATCAGGTTATGAGGAATGTAGCAAAGTAGATTTAAGGAATTCCATACCTTACATAAATACAAAAACAAACATAAGGGGTCTGGAGAAACCTCAAAACCTGAAAACTGCATTGTTAAATGCAGATTCAAAAACTAAGTTGGTTAACAGAACTATTAATTTAATTGAGCCAAAAACACATTCAAAATCAATAAATGAATGTGTTTTAAGCAAAAACAAGTACAAAAGCAAAAACAAGTGTAAAAAAACATGAAAAATATATAAATTCCACTTTAAAACTGAAAATTAAGGCTTCAAACAACCATTACAATGACTGTAACAATTCAGCATTAAATTTTAGCTCCGAAAACCATAGTACAGCCAATCAATCACAAATTAAATGTATAAACAGTTCAAACCAGACTTCCAGGGACCTAGAAGGCCAATCAAACCTAGAGAACTACCCAAGCCACTGCAATACTGCACATCCAGCTCTAGATACCATCCCCAATCTAAGTGAGGTACAATACTGCAATGCAATATTCCAACCTGCCTCTTCTTGCATTGCAGCCTGCAGCTAGCTGCCTGCCTGAAAGGCAATACTTCTACCCCACACTTGAAGTTTGGCCTGGTAAACTCTATGATACATCCCCCAAATTATCTCAGTATTTAAACTAAACATTTTCCCTTGAGCTAAGTGCTCCAATAATTTCTTTTATTCCTATCAACCAATAAATCTATATTTTCAATTATAAACACTTGATTAGTAGATTCTAAAGGTTCTTCCCCAACAGCATGAAGTTCATCTTCCTTGTATGGAATTTTTGTGTGTTAATCAGTTATGGGCAAGCAAATGTTAATTTTGAAATTTATGAACCAACTCCTACTGAAAAATCTGAAGACTCAATTTGGTATCAATTTGGTCCATGTCAAAGACATGCCCCTTATGTTGAAACCGCTTGATTCTACCTATCATCCACCCCAAGGCCCCCTGGTTGGTCTTGGGGTACACCAGTGTTTATTATCTCCTCATCCACTTCACTCCCTTCTTGGGAAGATTCCGCCTATTTGGTCACCTTCTACACATGTTAATGATAGGGATTCCAGTAGGTTCCACTCTGATCAAATTCAACTTGGGAGCTCTACTCCATTCAATTGGAGAAATACTTCCCAATGAGTGGATCCCTGACAGTAGATCCACTACAGGATGCATTTGAAAAAATTTATACCAGAAGATATTTGGTTTATTAAGTAACTTTTAAGGAGGGATCAACTCTTAGAGTTAAACAGCAAAAATATCCAAAATGATCTAACTTTTTTGACTAAGCAGCATCACCTGAATCCATGTCCTATTTGTAACATTATCCAAAGAGTATCTTGTCCAGAACACAAAAATCCCTTGTATGGTTAATTTTTGTCAACCATTTTGATAAACAAGGTTATATTGAGTAACTCTCAGATGTGTTTATTTATCAGTGTCAAATTATAAATGGTAATTGAATCATGCTGGCAAACTGGAGAAGCAGTGTCCCATTTTCAATCAACAGTTTGATTTAAATCTTTCATCTCAATTAATATGTTTAACAGCTTTCCCAACTTTATTGCTTTGCAATTAAGACATGTGATACCAGGCATTAAGGAAACTACCATGACAGTGTTTGCAACCTTGGTACAATAAAAATTTCTTATCAAACTGTCCAAGTATCAGTTCTACCGGGAGCAGCTCCCCTTACTAGGGCATGTTGTATCCAAAGACGGTATCAAGCCCAAAAAGCAAAAGATCCAAGCCATATGCAAGATGCTGGCCCCCAAAGACAAAGGGGAACTCAGAACTTTCTTAGGAATGATAACCTATGTGCCCCAATTTATTCCAGACTACAGCATTCTCATGGCACCTTTATCTGAAATCACATGTGCCAAATCTAAATTTTTATGGACCCCGCAACAAGGCAACTGTTTCTACCGCCTAAAAGAAAAGCTGGTAAATTTCCCCATTCTGTAATATCTTAAAAGAGACAAGGATTACCAGATGGAAACATATGTGTCCAATTCATCCATTGGGGATGTACTCCACATCAAGACATAATCTGACAACTTCTTGCTAGTGGCCTAAAAATCCCAAAAACTGACTGATGGGGACTGTTGCTACCCCATACACAACAAGGAGGTTTTTGCCATTGTGCATTGTCTAGCCAAGTGGCAATACTAATTGAAGTGACAGGGGGAGTTCACTGCCTTGACAGACCACAAGTCCCTCATCTATTTCAAGATACAAGCTAATTTCTCCCAGCGGCAGGCCTGCTAGATGGTGTTTCTAGAAAATTTTAACCTGAATATCCCATATAAGCCTGGACCAGAACTATTTACAGACAATGCTCTGTCCTGCCTGTACATGAGAGCCTCCAAAGGCTAGAATGGCTTGGATCCAGACTGGATACTCTAGACCTTCATATAAAAAGACAAGGGCTTTCCCCTGGGCATAAACAATATCACCCAAGACACTATAGTGAAAAACAAGCACCTATTTGCAGACGTCTACATAACCTTTCACTGCAAGATGACTGATGTAACAACTGTTTCATACATTCTTACTCCCCAAGAAATTGACATTGTTATTTGATACCATTGAGATTTAGGTTACATCAAGATCCAAAAACTATATGAGTTTTTGAAACATAAAGCTTGGTGGCCCACACTGTACCGCAATGTGCAGGAAGTACTTGATCAATGCAAGGTGTGTGAAAAGTTCTCCAAGAGTGACACATCACCTAAATCCGTACTACCCATTCACATCCAACTAAAATTCAAGGTGTGAGCCCTAGAAATTGTGGGGCCAATGTCAGAAAAGCACAACAATAAGAAATATATCATCACAGCCTTCTACTTTGCTACACATTGGCCAGTGGCACAAGCCATCAAAGCCCACACTAGTAACAACATACAAAGATTCATAGGCAAGAAGATCATCAGTAAGTTTAGAAAACTAGAACTATTGATTAACAATGGGTAAAATAATTGATCTCTGACAATACCAATGTTTTTCTTGCCAAACAAGGCGTCAAACACACTGTAACCACACCATATCATCCTTGGAATAATGGCAGGGTCAAGCAACTGAACATCAGCCTGGTGCAGGCCCTTTCTAAACTCATCTCTTGAACACCTGAGGACTAGCACAAATATTTAGCAACCACAATCCTTTTGTGTTGCACTCAGGTGAATAAATCTACTAGAAATAGTCCATTTGAACTAGTTTATGGTTGCAACCTAACATCATTCAATCCCTCATATGGCTCAAGCTAGAGATACTAAAAAAGATACCACCTTGTTCTGACTCCCAAGTACTCCAAGACAACGTCAATCAAAAGAAGAGAGAGGAAAAAGCAATTACAAAACAATTTTATCCTCATCCAGGTAGACACAAATTTGGGTATGAAGTATGGGTAATTAAAACAGAAAAAGCAAGTTAAAGCCTGAGAAAGTGGGGCACACCATTATTATAGAGTTAAACAACAACAACACCTACCTAGTGTCAAGGAGCTGGATGTAAAGGTATTCTGGCTACCTCCAACTCACTTAACATCCAGTCATTGCCCAATTTGGTGCCCTCCCAATATACCGTTCAACATACCAGAAATGGCAACCAAGCAATATCACCTGACTGTCCAAGTATCCAGTGGCTCAAACCCATCCCGCACATGGCCAACCCCTAGGTTTGATCCAACTAAATCTCTGCCATAGCTAAAGCTATATAAGTCAAATTTATTATCCAATAAAATATACTTTTCACCTTCTTAATTTCATATTTGAAGCTTCCCCAAAAGGGCACTCCTTATCACTGGTAGCAGCTACAGTTTTTGATCATACCAATGAAAGAGAAAATGACTTAACAGAACACACCCACCTTTGCTCATGTACTCAACCAGGCCACATCCCAGAAGACCTGGAAGACATACTTCCGCGCCCACAACATTGACAAAGATATACCTAGTGGATGCACCATATTTGAAGGACTAGTCATGCCCAATGCATTTGCCAAGATAATTCAATACAGTTGCTCCTTCTAACCATAAACAAACACAGCCGCCTATCACAGGCAAAGTTACCAACACCAAGTACATTGGTATCAACAAGTTCTTTGGTAAAAACAAAGAAATCATCATCAACTGGCTAGACCACACTGGCAATAAACTCCACATCAACTGCATCCCCCACAAAAAATGGGTTCAGGAAGCCAGCAAGCGCCTGTACCAGGCCACAGCTAACTGGTTTGCCACTTGGGTTGGCTCACAAACATACAAACAGCTTGATAACTGGGAAGAGTTCAAAGCTGACATCACCCACAACTTCTGTGTACTAAATCCCTCCAAGATATTGCATACAGCACAGTCATCTTCCTCAGAAGACCACTGTCACAGCTTACATCAATGAATTATAAAGAGATACACTGCAAGATCCAAAACCCAGCACAAGCCAACAACATACACACTAAAAAATCATTCATCAACAGAATGAAAACCTCTGTTGATGCCCTCATCTGTCCAGAGGCTAACACCTTCATGCCTGCGCTCATTACAGAAGCCAAAAGCGCAGAAAAGCGCGTAAATATGGAATATGCTGCACACAACGGCAACCACTCCTCCAACAGCAATTACAGAGACAACACTAATGACAACAAGCACCAAAACTCCAACCATAGCAACGGCAACTCCAACTGTAACAATGGCAATTGCAACCAAAGCGCAAATTGCTCCTGTCCCAAGAAAGAGGACACTGCCAAAGTGAATAATGCGGAAACAGCAACCTGCTATTAATCTGACCCCACATTCTCTGACCTCAAAGGCCTCAAAACAGAGGAACAGGGAAAAGAAGAGGGAGAACAGGCTTAAGTGCCCCTGTCTCCCCCAAACAGACAAGAAATTGTATCAAGGCACAAACTTTGCTACTTGCATCCCACGTGTTCCACAATCTTCTATCTTTATGAACGTAAAAATTAAAGATTACTCACAACTTCTTGTCTACCCATGCACTTATAAATCTTATAAACATAAAATTTTATTTGACTCTGGTGCACAACACACAATGTTTAGCAAACCATTTGTAACCAAGTACAAAATACCAGTTGTCAAATTCAACTTCAAATATGCCAGAATGGCAGACAAATCAAAGGTTCTACTCAAAGGCAAAACAACTCCCTTCAGAATTGAACTCCAAGGCATACAAACGTCCATCAAAGGACTTGTCATGAACAATATAAACTACAAAATTTTAGCAGACATAGAATGGTTCACCTGAGTGAACCCCAGCATATGTCGGAAAACAAAAACCATGACCATCAAACGCAACAGAGTCAATTTCTACATCCTCAAAGAACCTAACAATCTCATCCTAAGAGACATAGTATTTTTCCAAGTCATAAATCAGAACAGCTTGGAATTTCTAACCAAAGATAGTACACTCCAAATAACAAGGTACATCAAATTTAAAAATATACAAACAATCAAAATCTAATCATCAGAGCTTGAAGCACTCTTAAATGAATATACCCATGCATTTAAAGAAGATCTAACAGAGCTACCCCCAAACAGGAAGTCAAACATGGCATTGACTTATACAAGGCCATGCCCAACCTTGTACCTCTCAACAGACTCTCTCTCATAGAGACACAAACCCTCAAGACCAATATTGAGGACAACCTAGCCAAAGAATTCATTTGCCTGTCTGAATTCCCGTGGGGGGTAGCAGTGTTCTTTATATAGAAAAAGGAAGGCACTCTTTGTTTAGTAACTGACTACAGAGCACTAAAGACAAGCACAGTAAAGAATAAATATCCCCTCCCACTCATAGAGGATCTGTTTACAAGACTCTCCAGAGTCAGTTTTTCTCCAAAATTGACCTCACCTCATGTTACAACCAAGTAGAGGTAAAGGAAAAGGACATACCAAAAACGTCTTTCCATAGGCAATTTGGATCCTTTGAATGTAGGGTAATGAACTTTGGGATGACAAATGCTCTTGCAACGTTTGTCACTATGATAAACCAAGTGCTAAATGGTCTCTCAAATACATTATGCTACCTTGATGATATCATCATATTCTCAAAAACAAAAGAGTAACACCTCATGCATGTCAGCAAGACACTCAATTGACTCGCAAAGCACAAACTCTTCACAAAGCCTAGCAAGTGCCAATTTATGGGAAAGGAACTTTTTTCTTGGGCTACATTGTCTCTGATGGTGGCATCAAAGCAGACCCAGATAAAATAAAAGCCATAAATAACATGCAACGCCCTACCTCCATGAAACAAGTTAGATGCTTTCTCGGTATGGTAGCTTACCTAAGGAAATACATCAAACACTGCAGGAAACTAACTGCACCAATCAATGATCCAACCAAGGGTAATGCCAAAAATAAATACATCTGGACACAAGAATGGGACAAGAATTCCCAACTACTAAAGCAATCTTTAATTGAAGCGCCAATCTTGCAATACCCTAATAACAATGGGTGCTATGAGCTTGAGTAGGATTCCAGTGACACTGCCATTGGTGCAGTACTACAAATCTGCTAGCCAGGGCAGCAAGACTTCCTGTCAGTATGTTACAAAAGTAGAAAACCAACTAAAACTGAGCAGAGGTACCCTATACACAATAAGGAATTGCTAGCAATATATCATGCATACAAGAAATGTAGATGTTATCTAGAAGAAAATTTAAAGGTTCAAGTACTAACTGACCATAAATCCTTAATATACTGAAAAACTCAGAACACACTTGCACAGCAACAAGCCAAATGGAGGTCCTTGCTGGAGCAGCTCAATTTGGACATCCAATACAAAAAGGGGGAGCTGGTCACAGCTGATGCTCTCTCTAGACTGTGTCAGCCTAGAGAGGATCATCCTGACCACCTTGACCCTGAATGGCCAAACCTATATAATACTGAGTATAAAACCAGAGGGAAAGACCCCTCAACACACCAACTGACCCACAATACATTAGTAAGGAACAAAAATATTTCCATGTATCAAATGACACAGTATACCACATTATTAAAGATAAACATGCTCCCTACATCCCACTTGCACAAAGAGTCAACACTATCCTCAGACATCACTGCCTACTGGGGTACACAAAGGCCAATAACCTATACCTTACTCTAAAAGAGATAGTATGGTGTCCCAATCTTAAATAAGATATAATTGATGTTCTGAAAAAGTGCACAATGTTCAAGTAATACGCCAGCACAAAGGCTCCCCAGCCAATGGTCAACCCAGTACCTGACCCTGAACCATTCAAGGTTTGGGGACTGGACGTGGTGGGCCCCTTCCCAGAAACAAAGACAAACCAACATTTCCTAATTGTAGCCATCAACTTTGCTATACACTGGCCTATCTGCTAGGCAACAAAGGATCACAAAGTAGAAGCAATAAACCAATTCATTAACAAAGCAATCATAGCCAACTACAGCACTCCAGAATACATCATAACTGATGGAGCAACCAAGTCATCAGGTCATGTAGTAAACAACAACTTAAAATCCAAAAACATTAAACATTACACAACCTCTCCATACAGGCCACAGACCAACGGCAGAGTGGAACGCCTAAACAGCAGCCTTATCAGGACCCTAGAGAAAATAATGGATGGCAAAGCCAAAGACATATGGCCACTATGTGTGAAACATGCATTACTAGTATTCCAGGTCTGCACCAATCAAGGAATAGGCTATTCACTGTTTGAGCTAACCTACAGGTAAAAACCAGAAAAATCACCTGCAATAGCCAACCATATGTGAAGATTCTCCAGGGAAACCCCCCACAGTGGAACAGGCTCCAGCGCTGCAACACATACGCCTCAAAGCTAAGATAGCAGAAACCAAGAGACTCAAACTACAAAAGGTGACCTCTGAAGAGGAATCACTCCCAGTCGATTCCCCCATCTGGATTCTTGCTGGAAACAGAAAGAAGCTGGATTCAGTACACAGAGGACCAGGAGAGGTATCAAATACAGACTGGACAGAAACACTTACCTGGTCAAGTTCTAAGACCCTGTCATCAAAAAGTACCACAGATCTTGCCTTTTCCTCAGCAAAGGGGAACACTTGACTCTGCTATTACCTACTAGCAAACAACTCCAGGAACATCAGGCATCAGATATCAAGGCAAAACCCCCTCCTGATGTACCAGAGTAACTCCTTAAGAGAGGGGTGTGTTGAGGAGCTGACATACTGGTATTCTGGTTGTTGCCAACACACTTAACATCCAGTTGTTGCCCAGTTTTGTGCCAATATAATATACAGTTTGACATGCCAGAAATTGCAACAAACTAATATCTCATGACTTGTCCAGGTATCCAGCAAATTGAATCTATTCTGCACATGACCACCCTTATCTTTGATCTAACTTAAATCCCCACCACAGTGCAAGCTATATAAATTCTAAAGTATATCCAATAAAATATACTTCTCTCCTTCTTAAATATATATTCAAAGCTTCCCCAAAAGTTGCTCTTCATTAATACTGATAATTCTTTGGGCCCATAGTTCCTTTCTTGCCCCAAATAGGAATACATGTAGAAATTTGGTTAATGTCAGTGTCAAAACAGCAGGCTTGACCCGCCAATAAGGTTCCAAGTAAGCAGGTTTGTGACCTGCAATCCAATTATTCAGTCACTCAAAGCCAGACTAGGAAGTCAACTTGAATTTCAAAATCCAACAACATGAACAGATGATGATCCCTTACGGTGGATACCTTGTTTTGGCGCTTGACTCATTACCAGGATCAAGCCACCCCCTTCATCATCCAACTGTGTGATCAACACAATCATGTTCCTGATATCCATGGGTTCACAATAACTATATAATCACTATCTCTCAATAAAGATTATTATCTAGTTCTTAAATATTTTCCCCTTGTAACTCTGCTAAAACAACACAGTTTCAACATTGGTAGCACAGGTAGGTTCTCCCTCCTACCTATCATTCCCCAAAATTCCACTTGTTGCCTGTACTTGCTGCGGACAACAAATCCTCAATAGAATCATGTCTGGCCTCTCAGTGGACTGGACATTGTACGCACCTGGCACTGAGATACCTGATGGGTCTGTCCTCTACCAGAACATGGTGATACCACTTCCTGTGTTAAATGCCCTGTCTGCCCAAGGGTTCTTTCAGGCACCCTCTGCTGCCCTGTACAATTGATGAAAATACCATGCCAGCCTACGTAGCCCAAAGACTTCAAAGCGCTGCCCTGGAATCCTTTGCCAGGGCCAACAACAACAATGCCGCCGCATGGATCTAGTCAGCCCAAAGCAAGCTGGCCCAGATGGAATACCTGCAACAATTCTGGATTGCCAAGATCTCCATCTGACTGACTCATGACGCTGGCACCTGGTGCAACAAGTGGCATGAGGAACACACTGAGAAGGACTGGGATACGTTCAAACAGGACTTCTTGGCAATATTTGTGCTTAAGGACACCACACTCATGATCATACGCCAAGTAAAGAATTTAACCCAGACGGGCACTGTGAAGGAACTCACATGTGCCTACAAGGAACTCTGTCTATGAGCTCCCTCTGATATGGCTTTTGACACCCCAGCCACACACCTCATGTACTACAACGCCCTCAAGTTGCATGTAATGAGACACGTGAACCTGGACCAAGTGACCAATTTACAGAGCCTGTATTGCAAAGGGGAGAAAGCAGAGAAAATATCCAACACTCTCCACAAGGCACAAATTGGGAGACAAGAGAGACCCAAAGACTCTCACTCAGCTGACTGCTCTAGTTGGCCACCTCCTGGAAACAGCAGCAATAGTACAAACCATAAACCCGCAGTTTCAAATGGACATGAAAACAGAAAAAATGGTCAGTCAAACCGTACCCATTTCTGCATCACTGCAACACAGGGCAACCAAGACAAGGGAAAAGCCCAGGGAGAGCATTAAGTGAGCCAAGCTCTCCCTACGCAACTCCTGACTTGTCCAACAATTAGTACCACCCCAAGGATGTGGACCAGTGTCCAATGATCCAAGTACCCTCAGAGGACCCAGTACTGTACACCATTGCCAGACATCCCAATAAACTGATTTCTTACCCTTTCTGCTTTTGCAGTTACACAGGCTCGGCACTCCTGGACTTGGACGCAGATCAAACCTTAGCTAACAGCAGCTTTGTGGACAATTTCAAGCTAACCACTAATCCTTTGCGGATTAAAAACGTGGTTTTAGCTGATGAACATCATATTGCTGTGACAAGAGAGACCACCCCCTTCTCTGTCATACTTGAGAGCCTGCACTACACCATCCAAGGCCCTGTCATTGACTTTCCCAAGCTTAACATTGTACTAGGTTTGGATTTGCTGCAAAAGAATAACCCCCACATGGACTGGGTAACCTTGGTATTGACCATCAAACGTGAAGGCATCAATCACCAGATATACCCTGACTCAGTGGATCAACTCCTACGCAACCATGTTTTTGTATGTATTACAGAAACCCTAGACAAAAAAGAGAACCTCAAGACCATTGACTGGAACTCCTCCCAGTACAAGATCATACACTTCAAGGATCACCAGGACACCACTATGTCTCAGGATTACAAAATTGTGGCTTGTCACCCAGAAATCTTCAAGGAAGCATTACCCAGGTTACCCCCAGAAAAACACATCCAACATTCCATTAAACTCAAGGGAGCTGTACCCAAAGCACGCCCTATCTACAGGTTGACCCTGAACAAAGACAACGCCCTACGCGCCTACCTCAAGGAAGTGTTGGAGAAAGGACTTATCCACCCCTCACAGTCTCCTTTTGGGGCCGCCATATTCTTTGTGGCCAAAAAGGATGGCACCCTACACCTGGTCACAGATCACTGAGCCTTAAATGAAGTTATCATCAAGAACTGTTACCCACTACCACTCATTGACAACTTTTTTGATGCCCTGGGCGGCGCCACAGTCTTCTCCAAAATTGACTTAACCGCAGGTTACAATTAGATCTGTATTAAAGAGGAAGATATCCCCAAGACGGCCTTCTGCACAAAGTATGGCTCATACAAATGTGTGGTACTCAATTTTGGTATGGCCAACACCCCCTCAACCTTTATGACCTTCATGAACAAAGTGTTTGCCCCCCACATAGGCAAGCACACCTTGGTCTACCTGGACAATATTATTATCTATAGCCCCTTGGTGGAGCAGCACCACAAGGACTTAGAGGCAGTCTTTGCTACCCTGGCACAACACAAGCTGCTAGCCAAACCCTCCAAATGCCAGTTCTTCTGCAAACAACTACCCTTCCTTGGACACATAGTCTCAAAAGACAACATCAAACCCAACAGTCAGAAGATACAGGCCATCTAAAAAATGCCACCGCCCAAAGACAAGTTGGAACTCCATACGTTTCTAGGAATGGTGGCCTACATATGCCGTTTCATACCTGACTGCGGCGTCTTGACTGCCCCTCTATCTTCCATAACTGGCGCCAAATCCAAGTTTGTATGGACCCCCAACACAACCTCTGTTTCAGACGTCTCAAGGAGAAACTCACATCAGCGCCTATCCTACAGTACCCCAAACAATATGGGGAATACCAAATGGAAACAGACGCCTCAGACACATCCATTGGGGGAGTACTACAAATCAAAAACAATAATGGTGACTTCCTACCTGTAGCCTACAAATTGCAAAAATTGACAGACAGCAAATGCCAATATCCTATTCACGACAAAGAGTTGTTGGCCATCATACGCTGCCTAGTCAAATGGCGTTGTTATCTAGAGCAACAGGAGGAATTCACTGCATTGACCAACCACAAGTTGCTCATATATTTCAAAACCCAAGAAAATCTGTCTTGTTGCCAGGCCCGCTGGATGGAACTCTTGGAGAGATTCAATATGCTCATACAGTACAAGCCTGGTCCTGAACTTGCCATGGCAGACACACTCTCACGCCTGTACATCCAAGCTACAAGGGGAGAAAATGGGCTTGACCCAGACTGGTCTCTCCTAGTACTTCAAACAAAGGACAAAGGTTTCCCCATAGTACTACGGACATAACAAAGGAAAAAGTTATCAAAAAAACACCTATTTGCAGACGTTCACGGGATCCTACATCAAAAAACGTCTGACAGGACCACCATCCCGTATATCCCCATGCACCAGCAAGTTGACACCATCCTACGTTACCATAGGAACCTAGGGCGCACAAAGAGCTGCAATCTATACAAATTCATCAAACATAAGGCTTGTTGGCCAACCCTGTATCAAGATATCTAAGAAGTCTTAGAACAGTGCAAAGTATGCAAAAAGTTTACAAGAAGTGAGACACCACCTAAGTCTGTACTGCCTATCTGCACACAATTACCCTTCAAGGTCTGGGCTCTTGACATTGTTGGCCTCATGTCAGGAAAGCACAACAATAAGAAATATATTATTATGGCAATAGACTTTGCCACACGCTGGCCAGTGACTCAAGAAGTAAAAACACACACCAGCAACAACATACAGCAGTTGATAGGAAAAGAAATCATCAGCAAGTTTGGAAAGCCAGAGCTCCTGATAACCAATGGAGGCAAAGAACTGACCTCCAAAGACACCAATGTATACCTCACAAAGAACGGGGTCAAACACACAGTGGCAACACCCTATCATCCTCAGGCCAATAGACGTGTGGAACAAATAAATGGCAGCCTTGTGCAAGCCTTAGCCAAACTCATTGCCAGGAGACCTGAGGACTGGTATAAGCAATTAGCAACTGTGCTATTTGTGTGCAGAACTTGTGTGAACAGATCCACCGGGAAAAGTCTTTTTGAGTTGGTATACGGCACACAGCCCAATATCATTCAAGACTTATCAGGACCCAGGCTGGAAATTCCAAGCCAGGGCCCCCTTGCTCAAATCCCCAGGTCTTAGCAGACAACAGTGATCAAACAGAGAGAGAAAGCGTCAAGAAAAGACATACATCCCCATCCAAAACAGAAATGAGGTCAGTGACAAAGTTTTGGTCATGAACGTCAACAAAAGTAAAATTAAACCCAAGAAAGTAGGCCCAGAAACTATCCTAAAGTTAAACAAAAACAACACTTACCTTGTGCAAGGTCTGGGGAAACGTAAACAGGACAAGTTCTTGCATCATGATTGCATGAGACCCTGCAAGGCAATACAGAAACAGCGCAAGACCGCCCTACTTGCCACAGAACAACAACTAGTCCAGTATGGCGCCCAGGCTCCTGACAAACTACCTGACAACCTACCCCCAGAGGAGGCTGACCTTCAGTTGGGGAGTGTCAAAACAGCAGGCTTGACCTTCCAATAAGGTTCCAAGTAAGCAGGTTTGTGACACGCAATCTGATTATCCAGTCACTCAAAGCCAGACTAGGAAGTCAACTCAAATTTCTAAATCTAACAACATGAACAGATGATGATTCCTTACGGTGGATACTTTTTTGGTGCTTTACTCATTACCAGGATCAAGTCACCCCTTCATCATCCAAACATGTTATCAACACAATCATGTTCCTGATATCCATGGGTTCACAATAACTATATAATCAATATCTCTCAATAAAGATTATTATCTAGTTCTTAAATATTTTTCCCTTGTAACTCTGCTAAAACAGCACAGTTACAACATCAGGAATATTCCTAAAAGTTGTCATGGATCATGCCTCCCTCAAGTAGTTACATCAATTGAAAGAATCCAAAGGACGCCAGGCTAGATAGACTCTCCAACTACAAGGTTATAACTTCACGGTGCTGCATCAACTGGGCATACAACATCATGATTCTGATGGACTCTTGAAAATGTCTATTCTGGTCTTCTGTCCTTCTTAAACTGATCAACTGTACAAATTGACTGGTTACCTCTCAGCATGGAACACTGAGACTGAGAGACTTGATTGGCCCTACAGAAGCTATCCCAGGATACTCTCATCCACAACCAACAACTGTTCAAAAAGGTTTGGCATCAGTATCTCACTTATGTCTGCCAAAGCCTATGACTGTCCCTTGTCCTGTAAGCTCATTGTGAGACTGGGTATGAAGAGATAGCCAAGACCTATGGTTGGCTTCATAAGCATTATCACTTGGAACTCCTCCACCTGTCAATTCCTGATGTTCTGGCTAGCTGTCATGACTTCCAAATACAGAGACCTTGCTATGCCACCCATGAGTTCAAACAGGTACCTCCCCAGCACGCCTTCTGTGAAGAATTATTGACCAGGGACTGTGGAAAGCCTAATTCATTAGACAATTAATGACAAATTAATAAGGGCCAATCATTCACCCTTTCAAAAATTAGTGTCATTAAAATTACATAAGTGAAAGTATAATCAGTGGCCCATAACCTTTCCATCAATGATTAATCACATCAGGTCACCACCACCCTAATAATGGAGCGCTGGGACGCCAGCAGTACTCAAAATATGTGCAACGGCGCCACCATCAATTATTCCTGGCGCCAGAGCATTGCTACAGTATACATCAAGTGCCAAGATGCCACCTTGGTTAATTGCAAGCACCAGAGTGCAGCAATAATTATAATTGAGCGCTGAGACACCAGCTCCAGTACAGAATAATGCCAAGGCGCCAGGTTCTATTCAAGTGATTGATTTGAATCCCATTGGTATTGAATAAATAAGTGCTTACACACCAAAAAAGGATCCCTGATCAAATGTAATAGGAGAGGGTGTCCTTATGCTAGGCATTGCAGGATTGTGCCCTAAAAAGGAAAGTTGTCCATTTTTCTGTCAGCATAACTAAGGCTATACAGTGTGCTGGGATGTCCTAGAAGACATTGACGGTGTCATGGCCAGCAGCAGTCATATACTAAGGTGCTGAAGGGGAGCTTAAGCCATCAAGGTAACATGTCACAAGGGCCTCATAGAGGAAAGGAGAAGAACGGGTTAAATAAAGCAACCCTGCAGCTAAAGGGTGGCAGGCACCAAGGTTGGTAAAAAACTGGCCAGACTGAGGATGGTCAGAATGACCATCCCAGCTCTACTGTGATTGTAGGGCTGTGGAAGGGGTGGAGCAGGGGAGTCATAGGGAATGCCAGCCATTCCAGGATCTGGACCTGGCTGGTAGTCCATGGATGTAGTTCTAGGGTGGTACTCTAGTCTTCTAGTCTTACTTCTGCTCAAGTGGTGTATAAATTGAAATCCTAATAACACAAACAAAACTGATAAATTTATTCACTTTATTTGACGTTGTCTGAACTAAATTTAAGTGTGGGGAAGTGGGTTTTATATCATTTATCTGGTCTACCTTGGAATACACTACTTCCTAATCCTTGAGAGCTTTTTGTGTCCCAACTCTTGGGTACTAGCTTCTGGGAAGTAATGGAAATCAGCTTGGGAAGTAAGGATTGTCATCTGAGTGACTTGTTCTGGGCAAGGAATTCTGTTGGTGGCTGGAAGGTAATTGGCTGGTTCCATCAACCTGGGATTTCACTTGGTTGGGTGATGAGGCAATTCCTTCCTCAGGCTTGGGATTGACTGCAAGAATTTCTGAATCTTACAGCTTAATTGAGGTGCTGTTTACAACCAAATTATTAGTTGTATCAGCAGCAACCCCAAATGACTACAAGATGGCCTACTAGAGCATTTGTGCAACTGGATTGATTTGAGGTATCAGGAACAGCAGTGGAATTTGCTACAGAAATTGCATCAGGAGCCAGAGGTTTTGCAGATCTGCTGCAAAACCTAGCAGATCTGGTTGAGAAAGGATTGGGCGCACTCAGCCCAATTATAGCATTGGGACTTGGTGCCACAAGCTCCCCCGGGCCAGTATTGATACTAGCCCCAGGCTGGGTCCCGTCTGAGAGGCAGTTTGAACTGCCTAAATAGGCCAGGGCAGTTCAAACCGCCCCATGCCTGCCCTAGTGGGTGGTTGAGGGTTCAAATCCCCCAGCAGTATTTTGCAGCTACCTGCGCTTTTGCTTGGTGGCCTGGTGTGGGGGTTAGAACCCTGTACTGGGCGCCGTAAAGCAGGTCCTTACAGCCAGTGACTGATGATTAATAATATGAGAATACCTCTATATAAG
This sequence comes from Entomophthora muscae, assembly GCA_014839935.2. Lineage (NCBI taxonomy): Eukaryota > Fungi > Entomophthoromycota > Entomophthoromycetes > Entomophthorales > Entomophthoraceae > Entomophthora > Entomophthora muscae. The sequence continues at coordinate 14,832 of QTSX02000365.1, read as the reverse complement.
GTGTTGGTAGTAAACACCAGGTAGTAGATAATTCCCTACTTGTATAGGATAAAATAAAGTAATTAAATATAAGAAAATTCAATCCATGGCTTCAGAATATTCACATTCAAAGGCATACAGTGGGTGTTTGCCCCTGCCAATTAACTCTTCTGTTGAATCTGCTGGTTTACGCCAAGTTTTACCACCTTCCATACCTTCAGTATTGACAGGGTAGGTCCTCTTCCAAGATCCCAATCTGGGGTTGGTTCATACTGGAGCTGTGGATCATTCTAGAAGATGGGTTTAAGCTCAACCTACCCAAGATATCCTGGCAAAGACCTCTTCTGCAACCCTATTGCAAGATGTCTTCTATTGCCATAAATGCCCTCAATGTCACAGTAAGTTCCATAATGCCGGGGATTATTTGGCCAGGTAGGAAGGCTCAGAAAGCCAGGAAACCTTTAACAAAATTAACCAATTTAACAGACTTGAATCAAACGGTTGATCAAAAATGATTACAGCTGCTCCAGTTTTCCAGTTGAATCCGACTCCCCCTTGTAAGCTGACATTAATAAATTGACGTAATTTGAGGGTCACATGATATGATCTTATTTATCAGCATGATCATCAGAAGTTGGTCACTCAAGGGTTCTTTGCCAACTGGGCTAGATACTCACGTGACGGCGTGGAAGGAATAGGAGCCCAGGATCCAGGCGGTATTGCTTAGTCAAATTTTGATATAATTTGAATCATTTTCACTGTTTCAACTCTACAAGTTAAGTCCTCCCAAAATTTTACTCAATAAAAATCATTTATCCCCAGTTCTAATTTACTTTTCAAAATGAATCCTGTGGTTGGGTTGTTACAATATATTCTGTACAATCTAATTCTCAACCAAATCATTTCTGGAAGATGGGGTCCTGCAGTTGGAACTTTGTCATTGGTGCCGCCCAATGTTAATTTTGCGTCAACCAATTTTGAAGCTCCCCCCATTCCTGAAACTGAAAATTGTGTTGCCTCCCAATGTCCAGGATTTCATTCTGAAGATTTGTTGATGTTTTCTCAGGCCATTTATCTTGGGCTACTTTGGTTAGGATTAATTATTCTGCTTAATCCTGGTATTACAATTGGAAATTTTACAAAAAGATATTTGAAGCCACGTTGGTGGTTAATCATTATTCTATGTGGATTTGGGTGGTAATTCCCCATCACTTAGAAACAGCTTCTTATTATCCCTCAGTTTCTGTCACACTCAAGCTCTACTCTCTACAGATGGGCCCAACTTCGCCGCTGTTGGAAATTGTGCCGTCCATGGTCTTTTAATATGGTCTTCAAATATTATAATTGCAAAGGCTTGGTTAGATTTTCTTCCAACTTTGGAGTTTGTTCACCTCCCTTGAATGGGGCAACATCAATAACCATCCATTCCAGATCACCTACCTGCACCTGAAGGATCCTGGTGCCAGTTCAGTTTGGAACAACTCATCAGCCCCACTGTTGACCTAATGAGTGATTGTTAACCCTTGTCTACTATTTAAGTACAACTGTTTCCCCTAATAAAGACAGATTTATCCATATTTGTGTTGGCTTTCATAATCTTCAAGCCTTTTCCTTTCTTTTTGCTGAAATGAACTCCCCTTTGTTCATTCCAGGGAATTAAGGTGTACACCCTTAATTTTGCCCAGAGGGCTAACCCAAGGCTAGCTTTGATCCATAACCCTTTCATAATTACGGTTCCCTACCCATCCTCTTGGGTGGTGTCTCTAGGCGCCCGACAGGACAATTGCCAGCTTGGTAACCTCTGCAGCAGAAGCGTCCAGGGCTTACCAATCCTTCCCAACCCTTACCATCATTCTACTAATGGAGCTGTAGAACGGGCTAGCTCAGCATGGGTATCTACCACCAGGAAGCTGGCTTGCTCCAGCCCTGCCAGCTGGGATCTGTGCTGGCCAGTCCCACTGTTTGGTGATTGCCTGAGCAAGCCCAGGGATATTGGATTCTCCCCTCCACCATGATATGCATAAGGATGGCAACTGCTCCTGGTCAGCGTAGATTCCATAATGCGGGAATAATCTTCCCAAGCGGGAAATCTCAGAAAGCCGTTTATAAAATTGACTGAGTGGACGGATTTAAATCAAACAGCTGATTGAAAATGGGTTACAGCTGCTCCAGTTTGCCAGTTGAATCTGATTCCCCCTTGTAAGCTGATGTTGATAATTCAACGTGATCTGAGAGGCACTCAATAAACCTGATTTATAAGTACGGTTGTCAGAATTTGGTCACTCAAGGGTTCTTTGCCAACTGGTCTAGATACTCACTCAAAAATGTGGAAGGAATAGGAGCCCAGGATCCAGGGGAATTGCTTAGGCAAATTTTGATATATATTGAATCATTTTCACTGTTTCAACTCTTAAGAGTTGAGTCCTCCCAAAAGTTTACTCAATAAAATCAAATATCCCTTGGTCTGATCCTTATTTCAAATCCATCCTGTAGTTGGCTCACCCCCTACATCCCCTATAGCCCAACTCTCAGCCAGATTGTTACCCAAAGATGGGGTCCCCCCAGCAGTGCTTCATCATCCTCCTCCCCCCAATGTCAATCCACCCCCCACAAACCTTGGAGTTCCCCCCACTGTATCTGCGGCCCAGAGGCTTGCTCTATCTCAGTACCCAGAATTATACGCTGCAGGCACCTTAATCCTCTCCCAGGGAATTTTCTTGGGCACTTTGGTTAGGGTTGAAGGTTCTGCTTGACCCTAGCCTACCTTTAGGAAATCTTACCGGCGGGTATTCAAAGCTTGGTGGGTGGCAAATATCCACTGGATGGGGATTGGGGTGATTCCCTGCCACTTGGAGTCTGCTTCTGGCAAATCAACCTTTTCTGTCACACTCCTCCCCTGTAAGGGATGCTGCTCTCCACCCGAGATGTTGGCTCTGATCCAGAAGAGCTAAATAAAGGTTGCAACGGTGGCCAGATCACCACCCAAGCTTCTGGAGATGTCTCTGGCTACACACCAGCAGCTCTGGAGCTGGATCTTAGCCAGGCTGGCCATGATCCAGCCCCATGATTCCAGGTGGGAGACCAGGTCCTCTACTATCAAGGTTGAGTAGAAGGGAGAGCTGGAAATCTGGACTCTCTCTGGATGGGCCCACGGGAAGTGGATGGCAAATGGAGTGCTGAGCACCCTGTCAACCTGTCGTCTACTGGATGCCCATTTGCCCAAATCCAGGCAAGTTTCTCCCCAATTACACCCCCCAAAGGCCAATCTAGAGGGGGTGATGTGGTGAATCCAGATCTCTGGGCATGGTTGATTTGCCTTTGATGGGATCACAGTTAGAGTGTGAAGTCTTCAAGTCCCCTCTCTGGCTTTGAAAGGGGGTTCCCTTGGAATTGGGAGAGGGGCTGGTTTACAGTCTGATGGATGGTGTGAGTGATCCTGGACCCGCTTAGGGGAGTGGCCAGTGATTGATCTGCCCTTTCACTGTTTTGTGGTAAACAAACACTGGATAAGAATCCTTTTAGATCCCCAGGATGAGATTGAGGTCTATTTACATCCCTTTGTTGGGTTTATTTTTGTCCTTTAGTGCTGTCTTTCTATTCTGATCTAGAGGAGATTTTGGATAGCTATTCTTCCTGGGGCCTTGAGGTAAATTCTTTATTCATTTCTGAAGACTAACCTCTGGCTTAGTATGAACCCAATACTATGGTTAGGGTTTCCTGTTGCGTCTCCTGGCTGCACCCAAATACACAGCATACTCCTCATGCTGTAAGGTGGAGTGAGGCCATGGACTAGGCCTGGTATGAGGTGGCTTGGTGGGGGCCTTATGTATGGCGAGGTATGCTAGTGGCTTTGATGTAATTTTAGTGGCACCCATGACGGTATGCAGCTTTATATTCCAGATTTCATTCCAGTTGAAAGCTTATTTGACCATCACCCAGTTAAGTTTACCAGCAAGCTGTAGCAGCAACTGGTATCAAAAGGGTTCCATTGATCTGATTACAGCAATGGTGACAAAGCTGGGATTATGAATCTTTGCTTTGCTCACAAGATGTAACTTGTAAAATTTGGAGTTGATCTGATTAGAGTGATGATGATTGGTTGGGAACATGGGTTCAAGTGCACCCGGAAACTTAAGTGGTAACTTGTATCAAAATAATTCATCTGATTTGAATGAAAGTGATTAACTAAGACAGTTGCCCACCCAGTCTAATCTTACCCAGACACAACTCAGGACTGAAAGATTTTCCATCCAGGGTTATGCTGGATGAGCTGGAGGCTTTAGGGTGGATAAAAGTTTAAGCTAAGCTCAGGGGAAATTTGGCCATGGATACCAGGTTTAGGGGGATAGTTCTACTTGGAATAGTGGTAGGAAAGGTTGGTGGAGATAATTTTATTGGGTCAATCTAGGGCCTGGTGGTAGGCCATCTCACAGTACAGGCCGTTCAGGGATAGCAGCTGGGGGTGGGTGCCGCGCTCAACAATGACCCCATCCTGCATCACCAGGATCAGGTCGGCATGCTTGATGGTAGCCAGGCGGTGGGCAATGGCGATGGTGGTGCGGCCCTGGGAGGCGGCATCCAGGGTGGCCTGCACAACCTTCTCTGAGTCGGCATCCAGAGCAGAGGTGGCTTCATCCAGCAGCAGCACCTTGGGGTTGCGGATCAGGGCCCGAGCAATGGCAATGCGCTGCTTCTGGCCACCTGACATCTGTGTCCCCTTGCTGCCAACCAGTGTGTCGTATCCATTAGGAAGGGAGGTGATAAAGTCATGGATGTTGGCAGATCTGGCGGCATGGATGACTTCCTCCATGGTGGGGGTGGGGCCAGAGGAGCAGGCCCCAAGGAGGATGTTGTCCTTGATGGACAGGTTGAACAGGGAAGGTTCCTGCCCAACCAAGGCAATGTGGTCACGGTATGTGGTGAGGTTGTAGTCCCGTATATCAACTGTGTCAAGGGTGATGGAACCATTGGAGATATTGTAGTAGCGCTCAATCAGGCCAATGGTGGTGCTCTTGCCACAGCCGCTGGGGCCCACCAGGGCAACGTACTGGCCGGGGTAGACATGAAAGTCAAGACCTTGAATGACTTTGGCAGTGGGGCGGGTGGGGTAGGAGAAGTGGACATTGTTGAAGTGGATGATGCCTTGGATGTGGGATGGGTTGATGCCAAAGTCCTGGATCTTGGGAACGCGGGTGGTGATGGCAGAGAAGGTGGTGGCAGCCTCCTTGGCCTTGCGGACGGTGGAGAGAAGGGCAATCTTGCGGGTGGCATCAGAAGCAACAAGGATGAACAACAATATAATCAGCACCGCTGTGGTAAAGAATTTGATGTCATGCTGGTAGTGTGAGTTCTTGCTGAGATAGGCAATGTAGATGAAGGCAAGGGTGGTAACTAGGGGTGGGATGGAGAACGAGAGGGCAATGAAGATTGTAGAAAAGATAGCATTGTGTTGACTTGCCTGTAAGGGAGCCTTGAGGGAGTGCTTGTAGGTGTGATAGACATGGTCTTCCTTGGTTAGCGAAGCCACTGTGCGCATTGCAGCAGCGTTCTCACAGGCAAGCTGGGTTGATTGTTTGTGGGCCTGCTTTGCCTTTTTGGTGAAGGACTCCATGGAGTGGATGGAAAGAAGGCCTAGACCCACAAGGAGAGGGAGAAACATCATCATCAGCATTGTGGCATTTTTGTTCAAGTAAAAGCCAATGGAGGTGGATGCAACTAGGTTGACAACCATGTTGATAAATGCTCCCAGAGTGGTTCCTGTAAAGGAGGTGATGCGCTGAGGAACCAGGCTGGTTGTTGTGACCAGGTCCCCAACAGTTTTTGTGTCAAACCATGCCACCTCTTGGCTGAGGATGGCATCCAGCAGCAGCCGCCGGAGCCTTGTAGAGAGCTTCCTGGCTCCGGTGCCAAACCCCAGCAGGCATCCCACCTGAGACACCCCAGCAAGCACTGAAACCCCAGCAACAGAAAAGTAAATCTTCCAGAACTCCCTGTCAACATTGCCCCCTTTATACTGAACCTTGAAGGCAGTGTGGAATGTGAGGACCAAAGTGGCAATGACAATGAAGTTCATCAGCCCCAAAAGAACAGCCCCTGCTAGACCAACAAGATTCATGTCCAGCTCAGGGCGGGTCAGGGTGAGGATTTTCCAGGCACTCTGCAAAGCAGTAGGGGAAGGATCAGTTCCATATTCTGTATCAGTATTGACAGGAACCAAGGGGGTTTCTTCACCAAAGGTATCTTCTGACTCCTCAAGTGGGATGGACTGAAGGGCAGTTGCGCTCTTGGATGTTGCTGGCATGGTATTTTGAATGGTCACTAGCTTGCAGTAGGTGCCCTCCTGGGCCATCAGTTCTTCATGGGTTCCCTGTTCAACAATGCAGCCTCGGTCCATCACCACAATCAGCTGGGCATTGCGGATGGTGGAGAGGCGGTGGGCAATGACCAGGGTTGTCCTTCCCACTGCTGCCTTGTCAAGAGCGCTCTGCACAAGCTTCTCTGAGGTGGTGTCCAGTGCTGATGTTGCCTCGTCCAGCAGGAGGACGAGTGGGTTCTTGACAATGGCACGGGCAATGGCAATGCGCTGCTTCTGCCCCCCGGAAAGGAGGAAGCCCTGCTCCCCCACATCAGTCAAATACCCATTGGGCAGCTGCACAATGAACTCGTGTGCGTTGGCATCCTTGCAGGCCTCTTGGATAGCCGCTAACCGCTCGCTCTCATCAGCAAACTCTAACCAAGTTCCAATCAGCCCCAAAGCAACATTCTCAAGTATGGTCCCGCTAAACAGGATTGGCTCCTGAGACACCAAGCCAATCTGGCGGCGGTACCACTTGATGTTAAGATCCTTGATGTCAACCTCATCTAACATCACCTGGCCCTTGACAGGATCATAGAATCTCTCCAGCAGCTGCACCAGTGACGACTTGCCTGACCCACTTGCCCCCACCAGGGCAACAGTTGTCCCTGGAGCAATCTCCAACGAAAAGTCCTTGAAGATGGGCACATCTGGGCGGGAGGGGTAGTGGAAGCTGATGTCCTTGAACCACAGGTGGCCTTTAGGAGAATCAAGCTGTTGGCCTCGGCCTTTCTTGGAGTGGATGGTAGGGACAAGGTCAATCACCTGGTAGATGTTTGCTGCGGCAGCGCGGGCGTTAGTGATGGCCATGAGGTTGGAGGGGATGGTGGACGCAGAGTACATGCCAAGGAACAGAAACAGGCAGATGAACACAATCTCCGCCACCTGGGCTTGGCCATCCACCACAAGGTCCCTCCCAACTTTAATGGCAATGGCCATCCCGTAATATATAGAGAACGTCAATGTGCCAATCACACACGCTTCAAGTAGAACCTGCTGATGCAACTCTCTTTCCGCCTGGAGGAGATGCTTCTCATACACCATGCCAATGCGGTTGCCCATGTTGAAGGAGTGTGTGGTGCGGATGCTTGCAACCACCTCCTCCATCAATGACCCTGCCACCCCATACCTGCCCAGTGCTTTGACAATGTAGCCCTGGGCACGCACAGTCCCCAATATTGACACCACGCAGCTCACAACAATCAAGGAGCACACCCACAATGACAGCTGCCAATTCACCACAAACGACATGCCAATGCCAAGCACCACAATCCCCGAATCCATCAGAAGCAGCCCAACCTTCTCGCACACCCCATCACGTACCCGATCCATGTCGCTGCTGATCCGCGTAGCAATTTCCCCTGCTCCAAGCTCATCAAACCATGCCATGTCCATGTGCAGCACTGCACCCATGTACGCCTTGCGCATGCGATGTACAATCTTCTCCCCAACCAACATAAACGACACTAAACTCACGTACGCCATCGCTGACATGCCAAGCCCAATCAACACCACCTTGCCACCAGAACCAAAGATGTCCTCCCTCTTCTCCTCATAACTCACCAACGACGTATACAGCAGCACCACGTCCTTGATGATCAACGATGACAGGTAAAAGTTGTAAACAAGCGACAAGCCTGACACCATTGCCAACACCCCCCAACTCCAACTAACCATCGCTCCTTGGCCTCGGCATAGGCAAACAGCTGCAAGAACCCGACTGTCCTTCCCTTCATGCTCCCCCCTACACCCCATCCAACCCTTTAACCTCCCCGCCAGAATCAACTATTCCTGCCACACCACCTTTCCAAGCCACCAAAAATATTATCTTCCTTATCCAACCATCGCCTGCCACGAGATGTCTATATTACCAACTAACAAGCTTAATATTTATTTAAAACTAAAAGCCATCCCATCCAATTAATCCAAATCCCACCATCCCAACAACTTATCCCATCCCAAGAACAATCCACCCTCGCTAACCCAAAGTGTTTAAAACATCTAAACTTCTATAAATCATCGCCTCAGGACTTCTCCAATCGCTAGAAGCTTTTAACTATAATTTTACTTAGAAAAACTTACCTTTTTTAAAGTCCGGATAAGGCTGACGACGGTAAGTATCAAGCCTAAATGATAGGTAAGTTTTATTAGTTGATACTGCCGCAGGAGGAGTTGTCGGACACTTGGCAGTGTCTCGCGGCTTCCCTACCTGCGGCAGTATCATTCAAGGTAAAACATTATGAAATTGGACTTATATTAGTCTGGTCCGACTAAAAGGTAAGATAATTAAAAAAACTTAATAAAACTTACTGATTTTCATTAGAGCTAAGATACCATCTTTGATTTTGATTGGTTTATTTCTAGGTCCGAACCTGTCTGACGACAGCCGACGTCGCACTTCGCGCATCACTCATCATTGGTGTAAAGGATGCGGCGATCCGAATATGATTGGATAATCAAGGCAAGGCTTCACTAAGCACAATACTAACTTTTTCAACTCAACTTAATAGATTCACTACAAACTAAAGGTAAGCTTCGAAATAACATATTAAACTAACCATTTAGTTCAGAAACATCAAGTGTTTTATATATAGGTAAGATTAAATTTGTAAAAACTTCAAAGCTTATTTTAATTTAAAAAGGTAACAATTTTTTTAAAAAACCAATTCATTTTAAATTCAAAACAAAGGCTTAATTTCAGGTAATCATTTTTTATAAACTACTAATCTTCTTCAAATCCTTTTTTAGATGGGCTTGGTCCACAGCAGATCAAGGTTAGCTTTTATAAAGAAGCTTCACTTCAAAGAAGATTAAAGTAGGTAAGCTTTTTTACTAAATTACCTAACCTAGATTAAAAAACCTTATTTTTGCCCTGAAGTAGATCTTGGGCTGGGTAAGTCATTTTTTTTGATCACTAACCTTTTTTAAAAAACACAACTTCCCCCTGCAGCAGATCATGGATTAAGTAAGTCATCTTTTCCAATTTACTAATCTTAATTTCAAGCCCCAAATTTCTGCCTACAACAGATCCTGGTGTTGGTAAATTTTTTAGAGTAAATAGATGTTTTACCACAACAAACTGTTGAGCTAATTTAGCTTTTTGATCCAACTAGCTTTTTAATCCAAATTCAACTTTAATTAGTTATATCTTTGAATATTAAGTTTTATCTGAATAATAATATTAAAATGTATATTTTAAAGTTACTTAGTTTTAAGTTCACTATCGAAAAGTTTCAATTTCCTTAGAAAACTTCTAATTAATCTTCACATTTTAGGTGGTATAGTCAAGTTTTGTCTTATTATAAAAAACAAGAGTGCCCTGACTCTCCTTAAAATCTTTTTCACTCAGATAGCATATTTATAATAATTTTTATCTCACCCCCATCTGTAAAACTCCAGCACCACATAAACTACTTTAATAAATAATAGCCACTGTAGTTTTTTAAACTTTCTTCTGCTCCTAAAATTAGAGGGTTTCTTTCATAAAAGACCACTATAATTAATTTTCTGAGATAAAAATATATTAGATTTTCATAAATAATCAATTTTTAGACCATATTACAATAGTTTCATTTTATGATGTTTTCTACTAAAATCAAAGGCAATATAACATACCAGAGGGTACTGAACTCATAAAAATAAAATGCAATCAAATCAAATGCTATCAAGCTGAAATAACAACATATTAGATTACTAAAAAGATCTACAAAATCAAACACTATCTTATCAAAAATAGGAAATAATGCTATTAAAAATCAGTGTACCCCAATAGAATTAACATATATGTATAAAGAAATTGACATCAGTATGTTAATAAATAAATTATGCAGTAACCAACAAATAAAGACTGTATCTTAGTAAAAAGGTGCACTGAAAAAGAATATATTAAGCATATAAACTCCAAAATAATGTTCAGGAACCAAAGAGATTTTTATAACATGTACTTGATTTTTTTAATATGGGTAATGTAATGTCCATTGGAATTCAAAATATATACTGAAAAAAAGTATTTATAAGGGCTGCAGTTTCATTATGTGGATAAAAATTTGGTACTTTTCAGAGCTGTTGAGATAGATAACCAAAACCAAGTGCTGAGCACACAGAAGTCATGCACAAAACAAATCTTAAGTGGGCTAATTTTATTGTTAACTAATATAAATTGTTGACTTTTTGTGAGAAAACTTGGTGTTCCATGTTTGGGTTTGTTTGTGTATCTCAACAGCTCTTAAAAGTAATGTAATAATCAGTCTATTAAATGTCAAAATAATGCAATATAAAAAGTAAAAAAAACTCTAAAATAAGACCTTGCTAATAGTATAATAGAGTATTTACAAAGCATTCACTCAAACTTCTCTAATGAAAATATGCACAAATACTTAAGCTATCACTTTTATTACTAAAAAAACTATTAATTTTTGATATCCTTAAATCATCTCTTAACAGCCAGAATAGTAAATAAGATTTAAAAAAGACACAATGAACTACCAAAAAGTATTTCTGCTAGAAAACAAGAAAAAATAAGGGCACCCCCTTTTTAAATAGCTTTTTACCAGGTCTTTGACCAGAAACACATACCAGCGGCAGCCGTACAAGAGTGAAGCTGAGTGTAGCACAGCTTTGCTCTTTTGGCAGCCAGCCTGACAACTATTCCTTTTACCAACTAGAGTATAAAGTAAATTTTTTAGAAAGACACTGATTTAAATAAACAAAAAGATGTTCAGCTAGAATACCTGGACATATACCCAGGCAGGATGCCGTAAAAAAACAAAGCAGGCATAGCTCAGCTTTGTTTTTTTACGGCATCCTGCCTGCCACACTACGCTTGTTCTTCTCTTGCCACCCATCCTTAAATCATCATACACACTTGTAACAAAATTCAATAAACACCCTTAACAAGTCATATCACCTTGTTGCCAACATATCTCACACCACCCAGATAATAATTATCAAATAACCTCACAACCCATCTAATTCTATAATCTCACTTGGCCCACAAGAGTACCCCAGTCAATTGACTACCAGGTCCTCTGGCTCAATTCAGACTTCTATAAGTGAGCACCAGGCAAGCCAGAGTTCAACATATCTGCCTTACCAGCATAAAACTGAGGGGTTTTTAAGTATCAATCATGTATGAAGATCATAGTATTAACAACCAAAGAAGAGGTTCAGATATCAGACATCACCAGGAAAGATGAAGAGTTGGTGGATATTATTTAGCCATATACCAAACATACATTACATACTTTAGGAGAGGGTGTATAGACCAAAGATAGACTCAGTTATCAGTCATCAACAAGATAACCAAGTGGGGGAACTGGGTTGGTGGAAGGATAGGTGTATGTCAATCAGACAGATTCCCAACCAATACTGGGAAATCAGAAGAGAGGGTTCAGGATCCATAAGCTGCTTTCAGAAGACCTGTCACAGCCCATACCAGTGCCCCATCAGACTCTCACCAGAGAGCCAGGACGGGAAAGCCATGTACACAACCCGGGCAATCCCAACAAGATGATCAGCACCAGGGAAACCAACTTCTAGTGTAGGGCACCACTGTCATGTTCTGAGGCGCGGCACAGACACATAACAGGGAATCCTGACCTTAGGATTAGACTCATACTAAGTCTTGGTTAGTTGTAGGGAAGGCTAATGGTTTACCTTGTGGCCCTGATTGAATAATTATTACTAGTTGTGGCTCAAGAGAGGCACCAAAGTACTTGGAGACACAAAGACAAAAATGTGAATAGAACCTATTTTTTATTGGTGAATATGAAAGGGAATATATAGTGGTTAGGAATACCAAAAAACACTACCAGGACGGTAGGATCACTTGCCACCAGCATGAGTGGGGCAAGTGAGTTGCGCAGGATCAAGAAACTGAACAATTGTATTTCCTGATTCAGTCATCAACTCATTTTGAGAGGCAAAAGCAAAAGCAAGAGATTTGTCTTTGAAATGGCCCACCAAAGGCAAAATTGATACATAGTGAATAGCGGTATTCACAACATTGCCCTCCCCTAGATTGGCCTTAGGGGGTGGTATTTGCAGAGGAACTTGGCATGCACTTGAGCAAAAGGACAACCACTGGAGAGAAGCTTCACAGTGTATTTGGACCCTCGTTTAAAGGTCACTTCCAAAGGGCCAATCCACAGAGAGTCCAGCTTATGCGCGCGCCCACCTACTCTATGTTGGTAGTAAAGAACATGGTTGCCAACATCAAACTCAGGCAAGGGGGAGCGTCCAGCATTATTGGGAGAGAGCTCAAGCATTTTGGTCTTATATGCAGAAGTATATAAAGTTGCCTGTATATCAATGATGCAGTTGATTAAATCTTTGATATGGGAGTCAGGGTCCATGGCCTTATCAGAGGAGAGTAGGGGGCCCCTAGAAGCAACAGGGTAGTGGCTTTGTACCCATACAGCATTGCAAAGGGGGAATACCCAGTGACACAGTGTTTGCTGATGCAATAGGCAAGGAGAGCAGAGGGTATGTATAGATCCCATTTGGCAGCATTGGAATAAGTGAGCTTCCTCAGGATGGAAACCAAGGTCAAATTAGCACGTTCAACAGCCCTATTAGTGGAAGGATTATAGGGGGATGAGAAGGATTGATGAGACCCAAGAGCTTCAACAACAGAAGTCACCAGCTTGGCGTTGAAGTTAGATCCATTGTCAGACAACAACACTTGGGGGCACCCATGGCAGTAGAATACATATTGCAAAAGGAAGGCTGCAGTTGTCTTAGCAGTGATATCCTTGGTGGGATGAGCTTGTACCCATTTGCTGAAATAATCAACTACAATCAGCATGAAACGGAAGCCTGAGCAAGAGCAAGGTAGAGGTCCTACAGCATTAATGCTGACTGTGTGTAAGGCATGCTGCAGAAGGACTAATTTGAACTCGTGAGAGGTAACCTGAGGTTGCTGGAGTTGACAGTCATGACAACTGACAATGACATCAGGGATCAGTATGCAGAGATTCTCCCAGAAGTAATTCTTCTGGAGCCAGTAATAGATTTTTGCAATGCCTTCATGCCCAGTCTCCTTATGAGCTTAGAGCACCAACAAGAGGCGGAGGCTAGGGTGTACATAGGGCAGGTATTGATCATGCACTTTTTTGAAGAGTTGATTGTCACAGATGAGAGTGTTCTAAGACAGTTTTGACAGGGCAGTTCAAATCTCTTCAGTTTCATTTTCCCAATAAGAGAGATGCCCAATTAGCTTGTATAACCAATAAGCCTCAGCAGGGTGTAGAGCAAGGATAGGCATTTGGGACAGTCCATCAGCATCTTGGTGTTGGATCCCAGGACGGTAGAGCACTATGAAGTTGTAGCCCTGCAAGAAAAGGGCCCATCTAGCTAGCCGTCCTTCTGGTTCTTTGAGTTGCTGCAGCCACTTGGGCAAGGCATGGTCAGTGATCACAGTGAAATGGGTGCCATAAACGTAATGACAGAATTGTTTGACCTCATGCAGTACAGCAAGGCATTCTTTCTCTGTGACATTATAATTCTCCTCATGTTTGTTGAGGACACAATAAGTATATGCTACAGGGTGATAAACTCCTTCATCATCTAATTGAGCCAGGATATTCTCAATAGCTAGGTTGCTAGCATCTGTGTAGAGGATGAATTCCTTATTGTAGTCTGGATACGCCAGGATGGGAGCCTCTTTGAGCTTTTGTTTAAGAGTCTCAAAGGCCTGTTATTGACTAGCGGTCCATTTGAAGAGAACATTGCATAAAAGCTGAACTAGAGGTTCACTAGTGTCAGCAAAATCAGGGATAAACTGTCTGTAATACCCCATCATGCCTAGAAAGACTTGAGCTTTGCGCAGGTTGGTGGGTAGAAGCATTTTGTCAATAGCCTCAACCTTCTTGGTCATAGGAAAAATCCCAGTCTAGGTTACTTCATGGCCCAAGAACTCAAGACATTCCTTAAAGAAAGCACACTTAGAAGGTTTTATTTTGAGGCCAGCTTCCCAAATCTTTAAGAACACTTCCTTAAGGTGGGACAGATGATCTGTAAAGGTAGCGCTGATGACCGTTATATTATCTAGGTATACTAAGACATACAAAAGCTTCAAGTCACAGAGGATGAAGTCCATGGCTTGTTGGAAGGTAGCAGGGGCGTTGCATAGCCCTTGTGGTATATAGGTAGGCTCAATCAGCCCTTCAGAAGTGATAAGCGCAGCTTTTTGCCTATCCTCTGTAGAGAGGTCAACTTGCCAGTAACCAGAGGCCAAATCCATAGCTGAGAAGAACTTGGAGCCTCCAAGGCAGCAGAGTGTGTTGTCAATACGCAGCAAAGGCAACCGCCAGAATTAAATCATTCCGCAAGTTGTCTCACTGAATGTTGACATTATTTTAGTATTTATCCGCCAGAATTGGGCATTTCCAAAACTAAGCTAATTTTTCATAGTGAATTATTAAGTCAGAATTGCAAAATTAAAAAGGAACAGACATAATGTTGACACCATTTAAAAAATACTTCATTTTAAGCCAAAA